>JAQZBX010036283.1:0-24256 GCA_029593785.1 Cabassous unicinctus
GTTTTCTCTTTTGTTGAATCTGGGATGGACTGTGAATATTTTGACCATTACAATATGGCAAAAGTGATGTTTGCCACTCCTGGGCCTACCCTTTAAAGGGACTGGCAGCTTCCACTGGCATTTCTTGGAGCCCTGAACTGCCATGTAGGAAATCTGGCAATCTTGCTGAAAAGACCAAAAGGAGAGGCTCTGAGACCACGTGGAGAAGAAGAGGGGCAGCCCAGCCAGTCCCCCAGCTTTCCCCATGCAAGGGCAGCCCACACATGAGTACAGCAACACTGGCCATCCAGATCAGAGCAGCCCCTCACCCAGTACCATCTCACGAAGTGAAAGGATCACCAGCCCAGCGCTGTTTGAATTCCTGATGCTCAAAATAGTGAAACATAATATTGCATTAAGGCACTAAGCTTTGCTGCACTATAATAGATAACCAGAATTGCCAATATATACCTGTAACGATGATGATGATGATACAGATGATGACGACGATGATGAAGGTGGTGGTGGTGATGAGGATCATTAGCATCTCCTCGACTCAGGTCAACCCCCTGATGGAGGTATACAGTGTCTGCCAGATGCAGCTACAATTGACTTTCTAGTCACTGCAGGAGTAGTGGCTGCCACGTAGTCCTGATCATGTGCAGTGTGAAATTTGAGGGAAATGATCACTCTTCCTAGACAGGATTCCACGGTCCTAACCCAGGTCCTGTTTCCAAGCAAGGAGAGGCCCCTGCTGTTTGCCCAGCTTTGCCCAGCTGTTCTGCACGTCGCTGCGCTTGCCTGCTGCTCCGCCTCCTCCATTAGACAGGCACTCCCGGAGGGCTCCCGAGTCTGTACTTCTGTGCCCCCATCCCGCCAGAGGCTGACCTGAGCCGGGCACGCAGGAGGCACTCACCATGCATTGGTGAGATGGGTGAACGGACCATGGGCACTGGGGGCCCCTTCCACCTCCTGCATCTCGGGTCTTCCTATCATTTCAGCAGCATAGCGGCGCCATGCAGCACGCTTAAAAAGGCTCATGATCTCAGAGCTCAGGGTGATCGCTTTCATGCAGAATAAATCTGTTATTTTATGGTGATGCTAACAGAGAAAAATGATGGATACTGGCATTTTTAAATCCAAAGGCTAATTGCTTCGAATATCAAGTGGCACGAGGTGGTGAGAGGCAGGAAGGCAGGGCTCTGGGTGAGGGCATCAGGGCTCGGTGGGCTGGGATTCCAGCCCACCGAGCTGACTGGGCTTGGTCTCTGAGCCCCAGCCGTCTTCTTTATAAATTGTAGGATATGTCTCAGGGGCATGTGGGGATCAAAGCAGATAAAGGAAGCCTGTGGTACAGCTAGCTTCCATTCAAGATGTGGGGGAAATCCAAGTTCCCGGAAGCCTTGAACTTGCCAATACCCTCATCCAGAGAAAGTTGAAGATTGTGGAAATTGCCTAAATTCGGCTCAGTTTTGTTTACCCTCCCCGAGGTCTAGACCTCAGTGATACTATTCACGTGGGCCCCGGGCCAGAGAAGGAACACGAGAGGCACAAGGTGAGGGTGATGCAGGGAGTGACTCAGCACAGGGTAAATGTGGGGGGGACCTTGGGGATGAAGCCTCCCAAGCCAGACCTTGTGCAGATGGAGAGACTGAGGCAGGGGGAGCAGAGAGGCCTCGCCTGGGACCACAGCCGCGACCTGAAGCTGAGTCACACCAGGGGGCCCAGCCTTCAGTGTCACCCATCACCGGGGGTCAGCAAGCTTTTCCTTGGGCCAGATGGTAATTATTTTAGGCTCTGCAGGTGAGAGGAGATCTGTTCAATGGGCATTCAGACGACTCAACTACTCAAGTCTGCCGTTGCTGTGAGAAAGCAGCCCCACGCAACGAGTAGATGATGCAGTATGACTGCCTTCCAGTGAAATGTTCTTTATGGGACCTGCCAAACTGCATCTCCTCGCAGCTCCTGCTCCTCTACCTGCCACATCTCCATTTACAACAGCCAGCATCCCTCTCCTTTGGGGTGTAGGCGTGGCCATCTCCTCTCCGTGAAGAGGAGTCTGCTCACCCACGTTTTAGGTCTGGCCCTGCCCCTAGTTTGTCTTATGACTTGGTGAGTCCCTTTACTTTCTGGGTCTCTGTTTGCTCATCTATAAATGCAAGCGGCTGGACTAATGTTTCCAGGGTGACTCTGGTGTCAAGCTTCACGCACCCCTCTTTGATGGATCTGTGGAACCAGGTAGTTCTGAGCTTCATCTTCACTCCACCACTCGCCTGCTACATGACCTTCGCTTGGGCTTGAACTTCACTCAGACCCAATTTCCCCTTCAGTAAATGGGGCTGATGAGATTGCTGTAAAGATGAAATGAGATGGTGTGTGCATGGAAAAGCTCTTTATAAAACATCAAACTCTATGGAAAAGTGAGATTTTATGAAGGATATTAGTATATTTACTAGAGCTACCCTTTTGAGATCTCCTGGGTAATTCACAAATGACATGCTGAAGTCGGCAGTTGAGAAAAGGATCAGAGTTTTGTTCAGTGCAGGCAGGGTCCATGTGTGATATAGCACACAAGCCCAGTGCACAAACTATTTTGAACGAGTGCATATCACCCAGTCTAGCTCTTGGCTTCTCACCAACGGCTAAAGAGCACAATTTGTTCCCTGGGCATTTTGTTTTGTTTTCTACATTTCTTTTTAATTTATGTTTTGTTATTAAACAATTGCATTTGGAGATTTTCTAGCAGAGTGTGTTTGCATTTCTAATTGAACATTCTAATAATAATGTTTTTATTTTACTTGGCTTTTAAGGGTTATTAAAATTTCTATAAGGTTGCATAAAATATGTCAGCAGAAAAGCTCTCATGGTAAAAATGGCATTGATGCTTTCTTGCAATGCTACAAAATTACAGCACAACTTTATCTTTGGAGCTGAAGGGAACTTCCGTTTCTTCTCAACTGGCAGTGCAGATTAGGAGGTAGGAGTGGACTGTGTGCTGGCTTGCGGATTCCAAGATGGTTTTTCTGGGTTCCGTGGGAAAGGCTGTGTGGGAGAGTTGCAGTGTCAGCCATGGTACACCCTGGAGGCATGTGCGTGTGTGTGTGTGCAAGTACATGCATGAGTGTGTGTGATCGCATGGGTGTGCGAGTGGATTGTGTGTGCGTGTGAGTGCATGTGTGTGTGCAAGTGCAAGTGCATGTGTGAGTGTTAGTGTGTCCGTGTGTGGGTGCACGGGCTGGAGGGTTTGTGTTGGGGCTAGGCTGCTGTCATTTAGGCCACACGTTCGTTGTCCGTGACCTGGTACAATCTCGGCTCCCTTCCTCACCCTCCTTTTGAGAAGTGAGGAAGACATTGATCAAGAAGAGAAGGTTCTGTGTCCAGGATCACAGAACTCGAAACCCAGAGTCTCCAGAACTAAGTCGCGTGCTCGTCAAACCCTCCGCCATGCCACTTGGATGCCTAAAGAGGTTCTTTCCATGAAACACCTTTTAAATTGTGTCCTCTACTCCTTTATGTACAAGAAAGTGATTGAGTCCATTGCATTCTCACTCCCCAGTGATGGGCTTGATAAAACACGCCCTTGTCAGCAGCTTTGAACATAACTATCAGTGCAGAGAAGATGCCATCTGAGGAAACCTATCACTTAAAGACGCCTCAGGAAAGCAACAACTAAAAATGCCCCATAGCATTCTTTATTCTACTTCCCCTTGATTTTCCAAATTCCCTGTTGGTGTTCTTTTACTATAAAATAATTAACTTAATTTTTTTTAATGAACCCCAAAGTCCAATAGAAATGGTATGGTCTAGTTAATAAATACAATATTTTGTTTTCAAATGGAAATAGTCCATTGAGATGATTAGAGATAAAGGTCCATTTCGGGCATGCAACCTTGGAACTGCACATTCCCCTTCAGCCAAAAATTCCCTGAGATCTACAGCACGTCAGGCTCAATTCCATGTATCCTGGGTGACACAGTGACAGCAAAGAGGTGGTCCTGACCACAAGGAATATTCTTGGATCGGAGAGAAAAGCCGTAATGTCTGAATTCTGGAAAGTCAGAAAATTGAGAAGAGATTTTCTTAGACCTGTTTTTAATAAAACCAAACCAAACCCCAAAAGACATGCCACAGAGTGCAGGAAGGTACCTTAAGGCTCACGCGTGCCATCCAGAATTTGAATCTCTGACTTGAGTGCGTGTGGGGCTAGGGACTGCTCTCTCTAATAGGTCATCACAGGATAGAGTTTCAAATACCACTTGAGTCATAACCTCATCCACTTAGAAATCCAGAAAGGGTTCCCAGGGCTGATCGGAGACCTGATTTGCAAATTACTATAAATTAACGTAGTTATAGCTGGGACATGAATATATGCTTGGAAGTGCTCATATAGTGCATAATATATGCCGTGTCTTAAGATGATAATAGTGGTAATTTCTAAGATGACTTTTCCTCTAGCTGGCACCTTTCACCCTGTGATCTTGAAGTCCTTTACAAACACTAATTAATTACATTAATTTTATCGTAAAGCTTGCTCGTTACTGTACTTTTATTATATGCTCTTGCCAGCTCAGATTTAATGCGAGATCCTTATGAAATTCTGCTCTTTGATCTTGCAAAGGATCCACTTGGATATATGTGCCTTTAGAGGGTTCTTTTTTAGTCACACAAATAATAGCTAAAATAAAAGCCGTTTCCATTCCACATGGAAACGCACAAAGGCACGTATAAGTGGAGCCCAATTCAAGTCCCCTGACCATCCCTAGAGTCACGCAGCATGTACAGGGTCAGCATGGAGCTGTGCAGTCATACGTGTCAACAAATACTAAACTGATGGATTGTGAGTCGCTCTCTGGTGCTCTGGGTTAAGAAGGATTCTGAGCCATATCTCAAACCAACAAGAACAAGGGCTCTGAGCACCTTGCTGTGGACACGGGTATGGAAATCGGGGCAGGGGTGGGAGGGTAGGGACTCATGGGCCTCCTTGTGGCTGTCCCTGATATAGCAGGAGAGCGTGAACTAAGAAACAGAGAGCAGGGTCCAGTTTCATTTTTTTCCCTCTTCCTATGTATGTGGTATTATTCAAGAACTTATTCTCTTTCTTTCCCTGTAAAATGGTTATACTCATTCTTGCCTTGCTGTGTCTACAGAACTTTGAGGTGATGTCTGCACAAACTTTCTCCTAGCCTGCAAAATATTTGTAGAAGCTGGTTATCTAGTGGAAAGCACACGGGTTTTGGAGGCTGCACACCTAAGTTGCAATGTCAGACCGATTGTCTTGCTCATTGAATATGTGGCTTTGCTCAAGTCATTTATTCTCTAGGAAACTCAGTCTTCTCTTGGATAAAATAGGCATAAGGAAATCCTTACATCCTCACTCACGAGGTTGTGTGGAGATTTAAGTGAAATAAAAGCTAACAAATGATGGTGATAACTGTCATGTAGTAGGTGCCCGAGAATTAGCTAAAAGGAAAGCGGATGTGGCTCAAGCAGCTGGGTGCCCACCTACCACATGGGAAGTCCCGGTTCAGGGTGCCTCCTAAAAGAAGACGAGCAAGACGGTGAGCTGACGCAATGGGCTGGCGCAGCAAGCTGACGCAACAAGATGATGCAGTAAGATGATGCAACGAAGAGACACAGCAAGGAAACACAATGAGAGACACAATAAGCAGGGAACGGAGGTGGCTCAAATGATTGGGGGCCTCCCTCCCACATGGGAGGTCCTGGGTTAATTTCCCAGTGCCTCCTAAAAAATAAAAGAAGGTGAGCAGATAGCAAGTGCAAACAGTAAGGGGTGGGGGGAGAAATAAATAAATAAAATAAATCTTAAAAAAAAAAAAAAGAAATTAGCTAAAAACTAAACAACTAGGCAGAAACACGCAAAGAAAGAACTGTCATAGGAAATGGACCCAGATGGTAAAAACTGGTTTTCCCTCAGGGGTGGAACTATTGTAGTTATTGCTCTCTTTACTTCTACTTTTTGGCATTTTCTTTAACAAACTTGTATAAACATTTTAATGGAATAAAAACTAATGCACTTAGTTTGTAACAAATGTTTCACAACAATGCATGGTGTTAGTGGAGGGGTGATGTATGGGAGCCCTGTATGCTGTTATGCATGTTTATTTTATAAGTTCACAACCTTTACTATACACTTATTGTTTATGCATGTTCATGTATGAATGATATACTTCAATAAAATATGTATTTAAAAACTAATGCACTGTGTTGGTGGTTACTCAAATCTGTCCATGTGATAAAATTGCATAGAACTACAAACACATACACTCTCATACATATACACACATATAAGTGCATGTAAAAATTGGTGAAATGTGAATAAGGTCTCTAGATTGTACCAATATCAATTGCTATATACAAAAATTATGTCAGACGTCACCATCAGAGAAGGTAGAGGAAGGGTGCACACAACTTTTCTCTACTATTTTTGCAACTTCTTGTGAGTTGTAAAAATATACATATTAAATATACATATTTAAAAATCAAAATTATGAAAACAATTTGAAGTTATAAAGCTAACCTGAAAGCAGTTAAATAGTAGCTGCTCAACTGTTAATTCAATAAATGAAACTATGGATGGATGGATGGATGGATGATGGATAGATGGATGGATGATGGTGGGATGGATACATGGATGATGGTTGGATGGATGGATGGATAGATGAGTGAATGAATGAAGGGATAGATGAATGAATGAATGGAGGGATAGAAGAATGAATGCATGCATGCATTCTCCCTATTACTGCTTCTTTACTCATAAGTAAATTCCATTATGTATAGACACGGTTTGCAGGACTCTTCTTTAATCATTATCTTTTACATTGATAGCAAGATAAATTGCCTGGGAGAACCATGGGCATATGTTTGTAAATGCCAACTATATCACCTTTGAGAACAGCCATTTTGCCCATGATGACGTCAGTCTGTGGACACACTGGGCACCACAGAAGTATTCTCATAGTTTTAAAAGCAATCATGCCCTTTCTCTGATTCTAAGTGTAGGCTAGGACCAGAAAGGAGTGGAATGCCATCTGCTAGTCCATTGGCTCTCAGTGCAGAAAGGGAACAGAAAACCAACACAGCCATTGCTTTGGATATAACAGACCCTGAATGTAATAAAAATGGTGTTCATATGTTTCATTAGGTAAATAAAGCTGACTTGGATAAGTTGCTTCAAACCCAAAGTGAACAGGAACCAAGTTGGCTGTACTTGGTGCAAAAAAGTAAATGCCATAGTGGTTGTCAATTTTTAGAGCCTGCTATTATCCAGGAGCGCTGCATGTGGCCATGTGGCATGTGATGTATGTTCTAATCCACCCTGGGAGAAAGTGGCTTAACCACTCTAAAGCTTGGTCTTCCTCTAAAACATGAGAGCGTTAAAAAAAGAGCCAACTCACAGAGCTGTTCTGAGTATTAAAAGAGAAAGCACATGTAACGCATTTAGAGCAGTGTTTGGCACATAGTGAACACAGACAATTATTTATGATTATTGTTGTTTGTTGGGGATTGAATCACTTTCCGCACAAAAGGCATGTTCAGGTCCCAATCCCTGGTCCTGTGGATGTGACCTCATTGTAAACAGACCCTTTGGAGATGCTACTACTTATGCTGTGCCCAGATTGAATGAGGGTGGTCCTTAACCCAGTATCTGAAGACCTTATAAAAAAGGAAATTGGACATGGAAAAGAAGTCATGGGCAGCAGTCAGAAGTTGATGGTGAAGGCTCCAGAAGAGAAAGGAGAAGACACTGCCATGTGCATTGACATGTGATGGGAGAACCAAAGAGCCTCAAAGATTTCCAACCAGCCAGAAGATACCGACCCCGGGAAGAAGCAAGACTTCTAACTTCTGAAACTGTGAGTCAGTTAATTCCTGTTGTTAAGCTGACCCATTGTGTGGCATTTGTTTTAGCAGCTGGGAAGCTAAGCCACTGTTATTGTTATCATTTATTATTCCGCCATGCTGCCTCCTACCATCTCTTCACCTTCATGCCCACTTTGGTTAGCTCTTCTTATCTTTTACCTCTTCTGCGTCTTAAGCTGTCTGACCTCTATAGACTACCACAGCTCTATTACAAACCCTTTGCAGAAGCTGTAGTCTAGGAATATTGCATCTTCCCCCTTCTGCTGAGATGCTTTATAATTTAAACATCTTGCCAAGGAGTGTCAGCATTGCCACGGGACACTTCCAGTCTCCCAAAGCAAACACATTTGACACTGTTGATTTGGTATATAAATGTCTGCAGCTTTATTAAATATGCATTAAAGTGCTCCCTTCATAAATTGTATGCACTCGGCCCACTCAGGGTGTAATGCACACAACTAAATAACTTTTCTAACCACACAGATGGAGCAATCAGCCCAACTTCAAGGTTGACGAGAACAGAGTGAGTGAGCTTCCCTTGTCCTCCCACTATATCTATTTTGTTGGCCTCCCAGTTTGGCAGGTTTCTATCGTTCTGTCCCTCCTCTCAGTAGCTTGCGTTCTTGATCTGTGAAACTAGAGTTCACACCATATCCTCTGTGAGTTTCATTTGCTGGCACCTGAGGACATTAGGCGTGGGCTGGATTTGAATCATTAGTGTGAGTTTCACCTGAACCTTCTGTTAAATCACTTACTCATGTAATCAGTCATCATCTGTTCATCTGTTCATTTGTCCTTCCGTCCGTCCATCCATCCATCCATCCATCCACCCATCCATCCATCCATCCATCCATCTACCTACCCGTCTGTCTATCCATCTACCTCCCTCTTTCCCTCCAACTATCCATGCATCCATCCATCCACCCTCCCATCCATCCATCTGTCCATTCATAAATCCACCCATCCATCCATCCATCCATCTACCTACCCGTCTGTCTATCCATCTACCTCCCTCTTTCCCTCCAACCATCCATGCATCCATCCATCCACCCTCCCATCCATCCATCTGTCCATTCATACATCCACCCACCCACCCACCCACTCACCCACCCACTTGTCATCCATTGGCTCCACCTCCTTGGCCAGGTTGTGTGAAAGACACTGAGGCTACGTGAATGAAGTCTGGCTTCATAAAGCTTGTCCCACTGGAATAGACAGATAAAAATAAGTACAGAACACACAAAGTAATTACAAACTGATGAGTGCAGGGGAGGAGGATGACACTGAATGCACCTGTAGGTTTCTTGAGATCGGGTGATCAGAGTAGGTCTCGTGAGGACATTTAGGCTGAGGCCAGAAAGAGGAGAAAGAGGCAGCCCTGAGACACTGAAAGGAGCAGAGAAAAGAGACTTTCAAGTAGAGAGAATGACATTTGCAAAGGCCGTGGATCAGCACAGAACCAGGAAGCACACGCCAGCAAGCAGGTGCAGCTTGAACTCTCTGATATAAGAGGGGTAGTCTGTCCAGTTAGATTGTCTATCTTTTGCTTTAGCACAAACTCAAAACAACCTAAAACATTTTGTATTCCTCCTGTTTCCCTAAGCGTGTTGCTCTTACTTGTTTTTAAAGTGGCAAATGGAGGACTAGAAATGTATACCTGCAGCCTGAGGCCAAAGCCAGGATCTGTGAACCACCTTGGGGACAAGGAGTGCCAGATTTGACCTGTAGCTCAGCGTCTGGTCTGTAGTTGCAAACAGGGAAAGAATGTTGGGTGAAAGGACCCAAAGGAAGAACACAAATTCAGGCCAAGGATTCCGCTTGGTCCTTCTGACTTGAGCATTTAGTTTTCCTGGAACACCTGGCTGGTGATCAGTTCATTAGTGGAGATTTTCGCTTTCCTGCATCAGTGACACAATTAGGGAAAGGGCAGGTACCTGCCCTCAGATCACCTGACTTGGCCCGTCGGAGTTCAGGTTTAGCATCAATATGGAGGAAAGGGGCGTGTCCCCGGGCCACGGCAGCTTCCTCTGCACAGACGCTGCCCTGTATAAGCTACTAAATAACTTCACATTTTCTAGTAGCCACTCATTGAAAAGAGTGAAAAGAGGGGAATTTAATTTTAGTAATATGCTCTAATTAACCCATTATATCTGAAATATGATTTCAAAATGCACTCAAAATAAAAATCATTAATGAGATATTCTGTTTTTGGTACTATGTCTTTGAAACTCGTGAATTTTATACTTAGTGCACATATCAATTTGGACTTGCCACATTTCAAGTGGCCAGTGGCTGCCATATTGGACAATGCATCTGGGTCTCTCACCTTGGGTTGACCCAGTCTGGAACAAAGCTGAGCCCCTGCAGAAAGGGACTGGGGAATCTCCCCGACCACACAGGCTGGTCTTTGTAGAGTCAGCAGGGAGCCCTGCTGCAGAGCCCACGGTCCAGAGGTTGACCAGGATTTGGCTCAGTCAGGCTTTGAAGAGTCAGGCAGTCGGCAGATCTCTGGGAGTCCTGGCAACCAGCTGGGCATTTTCACCTTGAGTGATTGGGTAGGACAAGGACCAAACTTCAGACTTGCATGGGAAAAGGGCAGCAACAAGAAATTAAAGCAAACAGATAGAGTTAGTGAACACTAGCTGTTTCTCAGACCCTTCCCACTGCTTATAATCCTCATCTCAAGCCTATGTGGGATGGGGGGCACAGTTATTATCCCATTTGCTAATGAGGAAATTGAGGGTCACAGAGGTAAGGGATTTTCCCAAGATCCCCCAGCTCATAAGTGAGGTTGGATTTGAACCCAGGTCCCTCCGACTGCATTAGATTGCATTGCAGCCCCTGACAGCTGCACGGAAAGCCTCCTTCTAAACTTTCTGCCCTAGTGTGGATGGCTCAGGCCTGGGCAAGGGCTGAATGTCTGCAGTGCAGGAGGCTTCAGGGACTCAGGCCGGGGGCACCAGGGGAGTCTGGAGGTGGCTCCTGAGTGGGCAGGGTCTTCGATCACTCAAGGCCATCCAGCATGACTGCTGACCATCTGGAGAACAATCTTCTCTGTTTGAGACGCTCATGCCCTGCTGCCTCCTCTCTGGATAGCTACTTTGCTCTGGGACATGCTGCTTACTCTATCTTTTGTTGACCAAATTGACCACAGAAGCTCATATTGCCAGATTAGCCAAGCAAGCAAGTTTTCTGACAAGTATCTGTAATTTGTGTTTATTTTATGTCGCATTGATTGATTGTTCTATGTCTTTTGGCAACCCTCTGAACCTCTCTTGCCCGCAAAGTAGGCCAAATTAATTTTCTGTAGGATGAGATATTCTGAAGGACTCTAAAATCTTTCTCCATCATTTTAAAGTGATTTCCTTTGTATGTAATGATAGCAGCTTTACTTTTCCTGTGAGGGTGGAAGAAAAAAGAAAATCCTCAAGTTCATATTCCCCTGAGGGAATAAGGACGGGTGTGTGTGACCCCTTTGCCTTTTGGTGAGTGGACACTTTGTGTGATGGCTCTTGTGGAACCTGGGGTTTGAAAACTTCCTTTTCTCTTGCTGGCTGTGACCAAGTTAGAGCTTGGGAGCTACCAGCCAAGATAGATGCCATTTGGTAGAATATTTGTTCAACTGAATTGAAAGAGCTCTAGACTGACAGTCAAGAGGCCGGCATTCTGGTCCAGGTAATTTACTGGTGACCTTGCGAGAGTCACTCAGCTGAGTAAAGACGGCAGACTGGTTTAGGTCAATAGGCTTCAAACTCGCCCTCAGCCTCAGAACATTTTCCTCAAAAAAAAAAAAATTCTTCTGGAAGCTCAAAAGAGAACAGATATTTTTTACTGCTAGTAAACACAAACCTTCCTAATGATGTTTTAAAAAATATATTTATTATTTCACTTGATAAGAAAAAGGAAGATAGGCAATTTCATGGATTGTTCAGTATCCTAGTGATGTTATCAAGGACCCAGATGCCTTCTATCTGTCCACATGCAGACCTTAGCTTCCCGTCCTCATACGTATTCTGTCATGGCTGCAAAATGGCTGCCAAAATTCCACTTTAAGGTTACGAGAGTGATGAGCAATGCTTTTTGTACCCGTACCTATGACTGGGAAACAAACTGTCTTACCCAGAATCCACCCCCATAGATTTCTCCTTGAACCTCATTGGCCAAAACTGTGTCACATGACCACCCCTACTGCTAGGATGGCTGGGAAAGTGAATATCTGGAGAGAAGGAATGTGGTTTTCATGGCTGCCTTAGTCTAATCCTCATTCTTCACCTGAGATTGGCCATATTGCCACCCCAAGTGAAATCAGAGCTCTGCCTGAAAGAGGAAATAGGGACACGGATGTTGGGTAGTCTATGAACAGTGCCTGACAAAGGAAATAAATGTGCTCATGATCTGAGGATGCAAAAACATCATATTTCTCATTTTTCTTAAATACATGCTTAAGTGGTTTCAGTGATCTAAAACACAGAAACCATTTCCAGCTCATTGAGGGAAGATGTGAGAAGTCCACATCCAATTCTGGCCTTTCATTTCTGGGGCCGATGGGCAGGGCCGGGCGGGGGCAAAGATGTGCTTTAGTCTTTCCTGCCAAGTCCACAATGAGAAATGAAATGAACACAACAGATCATGGTATGTTTTGTTTACTTGTGTCCATAGTAATGGTGTAAGCAGAACTGTTCTGGGTGAAAAGGCTGGTGTGAGTGGGATCAGGGTGGGAGGCACATATATATCACACACTAATTTCCCTCCTTACCCAAGGTATCTTCCACTATCTGTCCACCTCTAAGGAACCCCTAAGTCTCCAAGGAACCCAATTTGGAAAACACTGTGATTCTGGTTCTTTCTGGCAAGTTCATGATCACAGCTATCTCCTTGGTAATAGCAGCCTGAATAGGTGTCCTTAAGAACTAACTTAGGTTTGTCCAGCCTGTGCTGTCCAATAGGATAGCCATTAGCCACAAGTGACTAAATTTAATCAAATAAAATTAGAAATTATATTCCTCTCACTAGCCACATTTTATGCTCAATAGCCACACATGAATAGTGACTCCATTTTGGACAGTGCAGATATAGAACATTGTTGAAGAAAGTTCTCTCGGACAGAGCTGGCTAGGCTTTTGAAATGATCCTACACGTGCTGGAGAAAGGATGAGCACAGTATGCTCTCGTGTCCCCTTGATGGCTAGCCTTTGATGAGCGATACCAGAATTATTTTACATGGACCTTTGGCTTCATGGAGTTTTCCATTAAATGGCACATCTATGGATTACTGAAATGAGAACCAGCCCAGGTGTCTTTATAAAAGCTTGGCTTTTCCAAATTGAGGGACATTCAACCAAATGTCTGACCAGTCCTTCTCAAAACTGTCAAGGTCATGAAAAATAAGGAAAGACTGGGAGACTGTCACAGAGCAGAGCAGACAAAGGGGGCATGATGACTAAATGTGACATGGGATTCAGAGAAAGGACATTCATGGAAAATCTGGGAAATTGGAATAAAGTGTGGAGTTTAGTTAATAGCAAAGTAACAATGTTGTTTTTTGCATTTTGACAAATGTACCAAGGAAATGTGAGATGATGACAATGGGGGAAATAGGTTTTAATTTCTGATGCTGTCAGTTCCCAGTGGTGGCCCCTTAAGCAAGTCACTTCTCCTCCTTCTGCCTCCAACTCCTCGTAAAGCGTAGATGGCAGCACCTGCTTCATCACACTGCAAGAGCTGATTAACACACTGAAAACGTGGAGGCAATGTAGGTGTTGCTAACATTATAGTTGATGCCTTATTTGCCTTTGATGCTAAGACTGTATGAGGCTTTATAAGGTGATATGGCCTGATCCTTGACCTTAGGGAATTTCCTGTATAGTTAGTAGAGGAGCTGAAGCTGCAGGAGGCATGGATGGAAGGCAGCTGATGTCCACTGAAGCAGCTGCTCTGTGCCTGACACTACTAGGCCCTCTTCCCTGTGCATCTTTAGAGCCTCCTGGACTCCCCACATGGTAGGTGCTCTTCCCATTTGCAGAGGATGCATTGAGAGGGAAGAGGCTGCTCCCCGTTTCCTGGTTTACACCAGACTATTTGCCCACTCTGTTCCCTTCAGAGCCACCATTGCCCCTTCCTCTTTGGCAAGGTGAGGGGCGGGGCATCTTCTCTAATGGGAAGCACTGAGGGCAGAACCAGTGTTTGTGTCTCTGATGGTTAAGTTCATAGGTCCTGTTATGTGTCCAGTTGTTTGGCCAATCAAGCACTGGCCTGATTGCTACTGGGTG
Organism: Cabassous unicinctus; assembly: GCA_029593785.1. Lineage (NCBI taxonomy): Eukaryota > Metazoa > Chordata > Mammalia > Cingulata > Chlamyphoridae > Cabassous > Cabassous unicinctus. The sequence continues at coordinate 14,130 of JAQZBX010036283.1, forward strand.
GGTGTTTCGTAGACAGATTTAAATCATTAGTCAGTTGATTGCATCTACAATCAACAAAGATGATTGCCTGCAACAATGAGAGGAGTCTCCTCATCCAATCAGTTGGCGGCCTTAAAGTGAGAACAGAGGATTTCAGCAGTCAGAATGAAGAATTTCTATCTCTACTTCAGTCGACCCTCTTCTCCTGGGGAATTCAACATCAGCTTCATTGAGTTTCTGACTTATTGCCTGCCCTACAGAATTTGGACTTGCCAATCCCCATGGCTGCAAGAGCCAATTCCTATCATAAACCTCTTAAACACTCCTTCACTACATGTTGTCTTAAGTGACATGGAGAATCCTAATTTCACCTACCTTCTATTTCCTAAGTTGTCATTAAGCCTGTCTCTATTTCCCTCACAAGCTTGTCGTCGGGATCCTTTTTATTAGAGAACTTCTTCATGCAGAGTGTCCCTTCAGGCACAGTAAGCCCTAGGCATTGGAAGGAATTGGGGCCCAGAGGCTCCTTCCTGCTGACCTGCAAATTCCATTGCCCGTGAAGCAGACTTGGCCTGTGCCAGCTTCTTCTGCTGATTCAGATGTTCCCTGTCCTCAAAAAAGGATTTTTTCCAATTTTTTCCTCTGATCTACACCTAAGGAACTGAAAACCCATTTTAACAGATTCAAATATATTTACGGCACTCCGCGTGCCTGGGTCAAATTCCGGGTGTTATGTGTGGGGCTGTGTGTGCATGCTCACACGTGTGCACAGACGTACACACGTTTTAAAATGCCTCTTAGCTGAGACACCTGAAATGTGGCGGCAGAGTGTGCCGGAGAGAATGTGCGCTCAGGTGGGCAAAGGGTTTCTACCACTTACTAGCAGTGTGCTCTTGGGTAAATCACTTCCCCTTTCTCAATTTGGTGCACTTTTCGATAAGATGGCAAATTGTGGAGCTGTTGGGTTGATTTTATGAGACTCTCTGCAGCCAAGCACAGCATCTCATCAACAGTGGTGGGGTGACTAAAACTTGGCACCCTCATAGTTAGTGGTAATAGTCTGATGATATGGTCTCATAATCCATAACAAATGTTCCACAACAATGTAGTGTGCTGGTGAAGGGGTGTTGTATGGGAATTCCACACGTGTGTGATTGTTTTGTAAGTTCACAACCTTTCTAACAAAAATATATTAAAAAAAATTTTTTTAAATTGGTGCCCTCATCTCTATCCCCCCGATTTTACTCCCAACGACCCCTGACCATGGGAGGCCAACAAAAGGCAATAATATGTCTTCAGGATGCTGTTTTCATTCAACCGTCTCGTGAAGTGGCTGCCAGGTGAGCCTTTGAGTGACGGGTCACGAAGTGAAGGGCCAGCCTTCCCCAGACAGGGCTGAAGGCATCTCAAGAGCCAGCCCTGCCCTGCCTCTTTGAATTTTATGGGATTTGAATCACAAAGCTCAGTGTCTAAAAACCAGGGCTTGCCGAGGACCTGCCATGAGTCCAGAGCGCTCTTCGGTCCTCGTGTCACAGAAACAAAGTCACACATGTTACCATCTCCAAGGAGGCCACAGCCAAGTGGAGAGGTGGAGCATGAGCACACTTTTAGGGCATAAGGAGATTCTGAGATGGTCTTACCCATAGCCTGGTCCCTAACCACGTGGCCACACTGGGTCCCAGCAACTGAGGGAAAGGGGCCTGGGGAAGTATCAGAGGTCAGGTGGCAAAGCTTTCCAAGCCCCAACGGGGGCTTTGACTTTATTCTGGCAGCAAAAAGGAGGCTTCAGATATTTTATGCTCCAAGGTGATCTTAGGGGAACTTTTAACACTGACTGCAAAATGGAGGAGAGATTGGTGGTTGTACAAATATAACCTTATAAAAGACTCTTGGTTTTGTTTAATAACTACGTTTGTGCCTGAAGTCCCCTCCCCGCAAGATGGCAGATGTGAAAGTGCTTTGTAAAGTCAAGAAGGCTATACAAATGCAAGGTTATTATTAATATGGTATTAGGTTATTGCCTTATTTGGGGACAATTTCCTTTGTTCCTGGAAGACGTTGAATAGAGCAAAGTTTTCTTCATTGTTCAGCGTTTGCTATTAGGGACAGAATTGAACTGGTTTAAATTCAAGTTTTTGTTCCAATTTTACTGTCTTATGTAATACAGGGAATTTTTGTTTACAATTTATTCCTGCTTCTGCAGGTGCTCCACGGGGTAGGATCCTGCACCTGAGAATGATGGCATTAATTTTGGCAAAAAAGGTTTAAAAATATAAATGTCAGTGTCTCCAGCGTAGTCAAGGTGGCAATGGATGACAGAAGGGCATTCTAGGATGGTTTGCCAAAATAGAATTCCAGATGCCTCCTGCTTGTTTCTGGAGAGTACCGGCAGCACGGCTGGCCTGATTTGCTCAGCCAAAGTATTCTGCTATTTAGAAACTTTCTCTGGGGCTGGCCGATGCAGTGCAGTGTCGGGCAGACAGACATCCTCCTTTGCTGCTTTCTAGGTGGGTGGCCTGGGCAAGCCTCCCAGCTGCCCTGAACTCTAGTTTCCCCATCTGTAAAATGTGAAAATGGTAGTAAGTGAAATGAATTAGTATTTAGCAAGAAGACAATGCCATGAGGACCGGGACTGGGTCTGTTTTGTCCGCTTTTTATCCCCTGGCCCGTTCTTTGAAGAGTTACCGGGTCTGGGCATCACCTGCAGGCCAGGCCTCTGCTGGCTTCTGGGGTAAACTCTGACTCTGTCCATGGACACAGACACTGGGACCTGTTGGTCTGCTCTGCTCAAGTCCTGGTGAACAGCACCAATGTATCTCCCAGTCTACATAAGCCAACTACGCAGCTATTAACTCAACTATCCCCATCCCTCTCTCGGCTCTTGGGACTAAACCCACCATCTATTTCATTCTTATGTTCACTAAACAATACGAAAGACCCATTACCCTCCCCTGGCAACCCCATCATATGCAAGCTGCTCTGTGCCCGCTTCTCCTTGACCCTGCTCCCCATAACGCCCCTCTGTCCAGCCCCATCCCTGGAGGTCCCCTCCTCAAAGAACATTCTAGTATCTTCAGCTCTTCTCCAGGGGTTCCCAGCATCACCTCCTTGTATCGGCTGAAACGGGGCTTCTCAGCCACTACGTCTTTCCTGTCCTCCCCAATTCTTTCTCCTGCAACTGTTTATCTGTTTCTTCTCTGAAACCTTAAGTCTCCCAGGAAGGAGAGGTATGGCTCTGCTTCCCGGCCATTCCCACCCCATCCTCTTTCCCCAAAACTGCCCTGCTCCTTTGGCCTCCCCTCCATGCCCTTCTTACTGTTATCTATGGCTTTCCCAGTAAGTAGCCGTCATCCTCAGCCCTCGTCCTGCTTACCATCTCTCCACTCATGCTCTGTAACATGAGTGAATAAGTTCCACATCTACGCCAAATTTTAGCCCTCTGAGCATTTCCCTATTCTCTGAATCACACTCATATCCATGCATGTAGGAAAGCCAGACACAGAGGAATCCTCCTCAGACACCTCCCTTTCCTTCTCACATGCACTCTGTCAACAGCCCCTGTCAGTCTTTCCCCTAAACGCCCCCAGCAGGTCTACTGTCCCCCATCTCCCACCACCTCCCTGGTCCTGGACCACGGTGCCAACCTCTGTGTATAAGTGTGTCTGTGTGTATTTCACCCTCTCTATTCTAGTTACGAATTATATGGCCTAAGAGTATATATGAGGCATATATAAGGCCTAAGGAATAATGACAAAGCCAATGCCAGCGGCTTCACAGTCTGAGGTTAACTGCAGAGACACAGCCTGTGCTGCTGGAACCCCATGTGTCCCTCCCAGATCTCAGCCTCGCTCATCTCCCCAGAGGTAACGATAGTGTCGATTTATCATCCTCTGTTTGTCTTCACAGTGCTTGTTCTTTGGACCATATGGAGTTCAAATTATGCATGGTTTTGAAATTCTTATAAAGGGAATTATACTGCATATATATCCTTTAGAAAGTTGCCTTTTTTCTCCATGTTGTGTTTGGAGATTCATACATGCATCACACACATACTCACAGACACACACACACACACACACACATACACAAAATGGAATATTATACAGAAATTAAGATGAATGGTGATGTAGCTACTTCTACCACCGTGGGTGGCTCTCCAAACCTATGCTGCGGAAAGCAAAAGGAAACTTTCAGGTGATTATATACAGTATATTTGTATAAATGTGAATACGTCTAAATATATACCTGCATACACCTCAGATTCAAACATCCACACTCATATATATCACAATTTACCTACACATTCTCTTGTTGATGGATTGTTTTCCATTTTGGCTTTTACACAAAAATGCTGCTCTGAGGACTCTTCTGTATCCATGGTACACGTGTGTCAATGTTCCTCTACAATCCAGAAGAATGGCATTTCTGGGTGGAAAGGTATATACAGCCTCGACTTTCCTGCCTGAGAGTCCCAGGTCTCCCCATAATACTAACGTTTTATGCTCACTCGGCCGGAACAGGCTAGGATGACACACAGCCCTACAAGATGCACCACTGCGACCTTGGCTTTCAAGGGCAGCCCGGAGTCAACACCCCGACTGCGTGTAGGGGAGGACGGGGAGGTCCCCTCCGGGCAAGCCTGAGAGTGGCGCCTCCTCCTTCCCTCAACTCCCTGGGCTGGGCTGCAACTTGCGCGTGGCGGCTCCCACCTCCGGAGCGGCTGGGGAACGGCGCCGTGCTGCCTTCCCGGGAAGAAGAGGACTGGGTGCTGGCGAGCAGCGAGCCGCCCCGCCACGACAATGGCAGTCTGCTTTCACATTTCGCTATCTGGTGGGCACAAAATAGTCTCCTGTTGAGGTATTAGCTTAGTCTTCTGATAATTAACGAGGCTGTGAATATGTTCACCACTCACCAATCATATGTTCTCTTCTCCTACATGTCCTTTTTTTTTTTTTTCTGAATTGGGCTATTTGTTTTCTTCATAGAAATTTGTAGGTACTTTGGTTTGGTTTGGTTTTGCTTTTTTGTATTCTGGATGGTGATTCTTTTTTAGTTGTGTGTTGGCAAGTATCTTCTCCTGATTTATGGTTTGTCTTTTATAATTGTGTATAATTAAGCGATTATTAATCAATTCAGTCAATAATTTAATGTATTGTTTTAAAAAATCTTTTCATACCCTGAGGTAATGCATTCTCTTAATTTCTTGGGAAAGCTTTATCGTCTTTTGTAGTCTTGTAGTCTTTAATCCATCTGTAATTGATCTTTGTGTACAGTGTGAGGTAAAGAACTGAATTTCATTATTTCCCAAAGGAATCATCACTTGTCCCAACTCCATTTATGAGCTTCCTCGCCGTTTCTTCGCTTGCGTACAATAACCTCTGTCTGGGAGCAGGCTTCTGTAGAACAGATCTCTCTGTTCCATTACCATGGTCTATTCACATCCGCACCAGCCCCACCAACTGGTTTCTTCACGGTGCTTCCAGAAGACTGTTTCCTAAGTCATCCCACTCCCAAACCACTCAAAATCCTCCAAGAGGGTTTTGGGGGTAAAAGCTCTAATCTGAGCATGGCCGACAAGGCCCAGTGTGACTTGGCCACCGTCCGCCTCTGCTACCTTGGTCCACTCTCTCCCCTCACCAGTGCATTCCCGCCACACTGGGCATCCTTTAGCGGCTCAAACCTGGCGTGGACCCTTCTGCCACCGGCTCCCTCGAGGCGCTGTTCCTTCTGCTTGGAATGTTCTCCTTCTCCTTGCTTGGCCCAGCTGAATCCTATTGACTGGTCCAGTCTCAGCCTCAGGGTGGCCTCCTCGGGGAAGGCTTCCCTGACTCCCAGCCCCACCTCAGACCAGGTCGAATTCCCTGCTTCAGCTTCTCTCTGAACCACATCCCACCTTTCTTTCAGAGCCCCGTCTCGGTTATAACATAAATGCAGATTTTACCGGGTTCCCCACGTGTGGGACCGGGCTTAGCATGCCGTGAGCTCGCAGGAAGTAATTCTTAGGCAGAGCCTTTATCTCTCCACATCCGCCTTAGACCCGGAACGCAGAATGGCACAGTGAAGACATGGAAGGGTTTGGTATCCCAGGTGAGAGTTAGAGGGTTTGACTTTCATCCACTCTCTGATCATTTCGTAACCTTGTTTCAGTCTTTCAATCTTTCCAAGCACTACCTGGGTAGAGGCTGAGGAGGAGTGAGCTTCAAGCCTGTTTGTCCCAGTCCAGAGCCTTTTCCTGGGCTCAGCTGGGCCGCGTCACAAGGCTTTATGGAAATGTTGGCCTATTCAGCACGTTGCCATTGTGTGGCTTTAAACCAGCTGTGTTGAGAGGAGCTCATCCGACAATGCACACGAATTTTCCTATGCTGCTACCATAAAATGCCTGGAAACCAGACCTTTCCCAAATTCCAGCTTCCTGACAGGCCCCATTCATTTTCTGTTTGTTGACGTTGTACGGCTTGTTTTCTACCCGTGCGGCCATTGTGCTCGGCTCCCCAGGGGTGTGATGCTTTATTTTCCTTTGGCAAAGCATCCTCCACTCTTTTCCCCTCCACAAGAGCCTGGCAGAGAAGCGGGCTTCAGCGAAACGGCCATCGGAGCACCGTGCGGTTTGGCCCTGCTTGGCTATTTATCTCTGGGGCACCAGCCAGTTCAACTAAACGAGGCCAAAGCTGCGCTGGCTACGTTTAATGGCACTGCTTTCCTAAATCTTCACCTTATTGGAAGAAGCTGTTCAGCAGTAGGAAGAGTGTTGCTTATAATTTGGTCTCAATTCTATAGCAACACTGACACGGAGAAACACACACACACACTCACACACACACACTCCCATGCATATGCAAAGAAAAAAGACTGGAAGGAAACGTGACAACAGATTTATAGTGGCTGTCTCTGAATAGTAGAGTCTTTGATGATTTTACTTTCTTCTCTATACGTTTCTGTACTTAAAATTTTTCCAGATGGGCCATTATGACTTAGAGTCATCCTTAAAGATAAACGGAAGAAGGTCCAAAGAAGTGACTGTTTAGAGAGGTGTGATCAGGGCTGGTTTGCGGTACTAGTCCTGATAGGTTAGATTATACCACAATAACAAACACCCCAGTATCTCAGTGGCTTATGCTTCTTTCTCGTGCTGCACGTTTGTTAAAGATTCCTGTGCTCTGCTTCCCTCCGGGGTCCAGGCTAAGAGAACAGCCTCTCTCTGGAACGTTGGCAGTCACTGGGGCAAAGGAAAAGAGAGATTCTTGCATTGTCGATAAATGTGCCAGGAGTATTCACCTGGTCTTGCCTGATGATGAGGGAGCCAGGAAGTGTACTCCCCTACAGGCCTGCAGGCAACACTAACAAATGCCAAGGAACCCACAAGAATCAGTGAAGTGCCAAGAGAATAGCTACACCAGTGAGTTGGTAGCATCCTCAGACCTGAAAGTGATCCTGGAACTGAGCGAGAGCTATAGCTATGGCTTTGGTAGTGAAGCACAGTTATGGCTAAAAACGCTGGCAGGGAGGAGGGAAATCACCCTAGTTCCGTTTCCTTCCACCGTCTGCTCTTCTGTTGCTGTGTCCCTTTAAGAGAACCCAATCAGTATCCAGGGGACATGGAAGCTTAGGTGACATAATCAATAGGGTCAGCCTCCTTGGACACAGGGCAGGGCAGAAACAAAGAACAGACCTAGAGGGACAAACAAAGAATAACCAGCACTAGCCAGTATTATTTTTGTAATCAGAAAACTAGGCATTATTTATATAAAAAGAAAGCTTGGCAGACTAGAAATCAAGATGCATCGTTCTCCACACATTTATACAGCCGTGGGCCGCACCAGCGCTCAGAGCTGGGCATACAGAGACTTACAGACAGGAGCTGTGCTGTTGAGGAGTCACAGGCTCCATGGGAGAAACCCCCTAACCAATTAAAACACAGGCCAGTGGGTGGGACTGTGGCAATGTGGGCAGGGTGCTTTGGGAGCTCCTTGGGGCTTTGCCGCTAACGCAGCGTGCGGTTTAGGTAAGAGCATTTCCCTGTCTGCGCTTCGGGTGTTCCATCTGCAAAGGAATCCTTGTCATCTGGCCTCAGAGCCACCCTTGCCCTCAGTGACACCTGATACTTTGTCCTGGGAAAGCAAAGGCTCTTAGCATGGCCTTTCATTTGAGTATTTACTGAGACCCTTACACATCCACCTGATTCTGACTTATTTTGGGCCCATACTGACTTTGAGAGGGCCTTGGGCTCAGAGGCGGCTGCTAATTAGCACGGACTGTCCAGCTAGGACCCTGGTTATCACACAGGCAAGCCCGCACTGCTTCCCTTAGCAAACGTGGACTGTGCTTTCCTTGCCACTTTGTACAAAAGGGCTGGGCGGCTCTGGCGTTACTGCGTTAACTGATGACGAGCTTGCAATGAATTATGAATGACCCAAGATGTTTGAAATCGTAAAGAAATCCAATTTAAATCTCTACATACAGTCCACGGTCTGCTTTTTATCTCTGCTTTGCTCCCATCTATTGTGCATTTGAGTTGGTTTTGCACAGAGAAATGAGAATCCAAATGTGGGGTTTGCATCAAGCAGACATGGACTAAGACTTTTTTCGCTTTTCATAGAGGAAGACGTCTTTTAATGTTTACTTTGTCCTCTCTTTGCCTGTGTGCATGCATGCCAAAGCGAAGAAACTAGTTGCTACCTTGCATTCGTTTCCACTGATGGTGTGGAGCTAGAGGACTCCTAAGCGTGAGCAGAGAATGCGGTGCCTTTCTGATGGCAGGTGGCTCCTATAAGTGGGCAGTCATCCCTATGTTTTACCTGTGCCGATTTGAAGACGCTTTGTAGCACTTAGAATTTGGTCAGGAAAAGACCACTCACTCATGAGTTCCAGGTGTGGAGAGCTTTACTTTTTAATTAGAACTTTGATTCTGAGATAAGTATGGATTCACAAGCAGTTGTAAGATATAATACAGAGGCACTCTGCACACCATGTACCAAGTTTTCCACGACGGGAACATCTTGCCAAACTGCATCACAAAGTCACAGCCAGGACGTTGACATTGACGCAGTCCTCCATTCTTATTCAGGTTTCCTGTTTCACTTGTGCTCATTTGTGTGTGCATGTTTAGCTCTGTGCAGCTCTTTCCCGTGTGGAGTCCTCTGTAGTCACTGCCATGAGGACCTCCCCTGGGGTCTCTTAGGGCCACACCCACTTACCTCCCCGTCCCACCCTCACCGTCCCGAATGCCAGGCAGCCACGAGCTGCTCTCCAGTCCCAAAATTCATCCATTTAAGAGTGTTATACAAACGGGATCATACAGAATGTAATCTTTTGGGATTGGCACTTTTCAGTCAGCATGATTCCCTGGAGATCCCTCCAGGTTGCTGTTTGTGTTGGTCGTTCATTCCTTTTTGTTGCTAAGTAATGTTCCATGGTATCTAACACCACGGGTTGTTTAAGCATTCGCCCAACCTGTCTGGGTTGCTTCCAGTTTTTAACTATTATGAATAAAGTGGCTATGGACATATATGCACAGGTTTTTGTGTGACACAGGTTCTCATATCTGTGGGATAATGCCCAAGAGCACAATTGCTGAGTTGTGTGGTAATTACACTTACAGTTTTATAAGCAACTGCCAAACTGTTTTCCAGAGTGGTTGTACCATTTTAAGTCCCCCCCAGCAAGATATGAATGATCCAGTTTCTCCACATCCTTGCCACATTTGGCGTTGTCACTATTTTTTATTTTAGATATTCTGATAGTAATATCACATTGGGTTTCAATTTGCATTTCCCTAATGGCTAATGATGTTGAACATCTTTTCATGTGCTTATTTGCCATCTGTGTATCTTCTTTGGTGAAATGCCTCTTTGTGCCTTTGTCCATTTTCTAATTGGATTGTTTGTCTTTTTTACTGTTGTGTTTTGAGAGTTCTTTGTATATTCTAGATACCAATCCTTTGTTAAATATCAGGTTTGCAAATATTTTCTCCCAGCTTATAGCTTATCTTTTCATCTTCTTAAATGGGTCTTTCACAAAACAAAAGTTTTCATTTTTGCTGACATCCAACTTATCAATTTTTCCTTTATGGATGGTGCTTTTGATGTCAAGTCTAAGAACTTTTGCCTACCCCTAGATTTTCTACTGTATTAACTGAAAGTTTTATAGTT
>JAQZBX010036284.1:0-24243 GCA_029593785.1 Cabassous unicinctus
TCTCTACATTGCTTTAGGTGAGTTTTGAAAGGCTTAATTACAACATTCAATACTTATAATTGTCATATATCTAGGCAAAATTAATGTCTAACAATACACTCTTTAACAAATCAATCTCATTAAGTTATAACCAATAAGCTCCCAAAATTAGTGTTAATTGAGGGTAGGCTATTATGTCTTCTGTAAGCAATACTTTGTGGCTCAAAATAAAGTAATGGAGAGAGAACTTTATAATATCAAAGAATTCGTAAGCCTCAAACATGAGCTTTTTCCATCTCTTCTCAGCGTTAATTTTGGGAAACACCCCTCTTGCATCTGAGTGCAAAGCATTTCCACATCACAGATGGGTGACGGGGAAGGCAAGGAAGATGGGGGGCAACAATTACAGAGTGCCTTACACTGAGCAAATACCCTCACCACTTTCAAATTCATCTTTAAGGAGTCAGATTACAAATTACTTTTTAAAAATCACTCACAAAATATTATATATCAAATATTTGTTGGTTGAATGTTTAAAGTAGGGTAGAGTCCTGGAGAATGATCCAGTGATTAGTCATTGGAGTGGACAGTTTGGGTGACAGGGAAGGCCCTGAAATACCTGGTAGGAAATGCTTTGCACATCCTCCTTGCCATCCCCATCACCCATCTGTGATGTGGATATTAAGAGGGATGTAATCAATGAAATATGGAACTTCGTCCCTGACCCTTTATTCTGGGCTAAGTCCCCTGTGTCACTGAGTCTAACGCTACTGCTCTCCACTAAAATTGATGGTTTCTAGCATTACTGTTGGCCAGGCACAGTGGTGCTTTGGTTTCAGCTGTTTATATTGTTGCCACTTTGGTTGAATTATGTGTGTTTAATTCCCATTTATAATGTCTTTAAAATTATCTCAGTATGCTTTGACCTTGAAGCAAAAAGCATTGTTTTTGCAGAAATGCTCAAGAAAAGCAGTGTGGTATATGATGAAAATCTATAACTATACAAGTCTAAAGGATCTCATTCCACAGGTATAAAATAATAATTCTCAGTGGTAAGCAAGCATTGTGTCCTAGTTTAACTGGCAGCAGCAGGTTTTCCTTTTTAGAGTCTGTCTGAGTTTGCCAGGCTGCTATGATGAGAACCACATGCTGGTCATCTTAACAACAGGAACATTTTGGCCCTTGGTTTCAGGCATTAGAAGTCCTAAATCCAGGTGGCGGCCAGGCCGTGCTTTCTCCTCAGAGTCTGTAGTGTTCTGGTGTTGACTTGCCGCTATCCCTGGGGTCCTTGGCCGACATCTTTGCCTCTGTCACACGGCAGACTTGTGGTTTCTGGCTCCTCCCCATTACTTTCTTTGACTTCTGGTTTCTGGTTTCACCTCTTTATAAAGCCACTAGTAATTCAGTTGGCCACACCATAACTCAAAATGACATCCTCAAGAGGTCCTCTTGACAATGGGTTCATTCTCCCAGGAGTGAGGTTAAGATTAGGAACATGTCCATGTTGGGGTTCATAACTCAACTACCACAAAGATGTACTGGGAATTTGAAGAAACCGCAAGGGGTGGAGGTGAGGATGCTTTGGTCCTCAGTGGGGCTTTGCTCTGGTCTTGCATGGATCTCAGGAGACTGGGACACTCTAGTTGACATCTTCATGACATGGACAGTGACTGTCCTTGTTTAATATTTTTGGGCACAGTTGCAAAAATAACTCTGTGCACACCAATGTTCATAGATGCATTATTCACAATAGCCAAAATATGGAAGCAACCCAAGTGTCCATCAAGTAATGGATGGATAAACAAAATGTGGTATATACATAAAAAGGAATAATATTCATGAAAAGAAGTGAAGTACTGGTACATGTGACAACATGGGTGAACCTTGAAGGCCTCATGTTGAGTGAAATAAACCAGACCCAAAAGGACAAATATTGTTTGATCTCAGTGATATGAAATAATCAGAATAAGCAAACTCATACAAAAACTAGAATATCAGTTACCAGGGGTCAGAGTGGAGATAGGGACGGGGAGCTAATTCTTAGGCGGTATAGTGTTTCTATTCGGGATGATGGAACAGTTTTGGTAATGGATGGGAGTGCTGGTACTACAACATTGTGAATGTAATTTGCAGCACTGAATTATATATTTGAATGTGCCTAAAAGGGGAAGTCTTAGGGTGTATATATGTTATTAGAATAAAAATTTAAAAAAGAAAACCGTAGAACCATACAACACAGTGAACCCCAATGTTTATAGTTCAATTATTATAGTGTTCTTTCTTCAGTTGTAACAAATGTACTACCCTAACACAAGGTGCTAATAATAGGTGTGAATATATGGGAATTCTGTTTTTCTGCAAGAGTTTTCTGTAAACCTACAACTTCTCTAATAAAAAAATTAAATTAACACAAAAAACTCTGTGGTAGATTTCTGAAAGGGGAATGCCTGGGTCAAAGGCCTTTGTTTTGATGCTTGATTGCCATTGGGCGGCTAATTTTAAGTTGACGGATGGGATCCGGACCCATCCTGCACCCCCGGTGTGCTTCCCACTTGAACGCATTCCCTCGGTGTTCCGCTGTCTGCCTTGGGCTTTCCGGCTGCCTTCATGGCGCCCGGAGGCGGTGAAGGACCACTGTCCCATTGGGATACACAGATATTAGAGATGCCACCTGGAGACGCCTGTTAGGGGAAACACAGGATGTTGATGTTCACATTCCTGGGGTACCGCAGCGGGAAAACTCCAGAGGTGTAGAGAGCTAACGGGTCACGGTTCCCTGATATGGACTCAGAGGTAGGGGCAGTGCGGCTACACATGTGGTAGGTGCCAGTGGCCATTTACGGGATTATCACAGCTTCTGGCTAGCACCTGGGTTTCATGGGAAAAAGACATTATCTCCTGTTGAACACTCAAACGTAACTAGAAACTTTATGAGGTATTCTGAGAGGTAATCCTAACATTTCTCTCTTTGCCTCAATCAGTGGTAAATGGTATCTTGGAGCCTCTGGTCGTGTGGCTAAAATCTACACCTATGGGGCCACTATCACTGATTCCTAGCAGGGAGTATAAAAATCGGTTTTTGTCTTAAGAGCATAGTTAACCAGCATGGCTTGTTAGGGTCGTTTTCAGTTGGCTTCCTCGTTGCCCAGACTCATATCTGTGTGTAGCCACCAGTGCTTGCCCACTCCTCCCTGCCTTTGAGCCTCACTATCGCACCTTCCTGGACTTCCCCCTGTTGGAAAGCCTCTCACTTGGCTCAATTCCTGGTCTCAATTTATTCCAAATCTCTCTCTCTTACTAGCAACCAAGCCTCAGTGGGACCAGTTCTTTTCCAGGGGCTCTCTTCAGTCAAGCTTCCTGGGAAAGACTCCTGGGTGGAGATTTGCAAGCAGAAGGTTTATTGGGGAACGTGCTTGGTACCATCGACCTTGAAGAGGGAAGGAAGCCGGAGTGACATGAAGGAGAAGTTGAGCTGCAGCAGCAGCAATGGCCTCAGCCAATCCCACGGGGAGCTCAGAAGCCGGGAGGGCCCCTTAGAGTTGTCCCAAATTGACGCACAGGGACTGGGTCTTTGTACCCCAACATCAAATGGTCATGACCTTGGGTGAGGCAGCTCCCCTTGGCGGAGGGAGAGACTCTGCTGTGACCTGTAGAAGCCAAGACTCCCAGCAGCCAGAGGAGTGACGTCTGTGCTCTCCCTGCTCGCCCACCCTCTTCCCATGGGAATCTGGGCAATGCACCACAGCAGGCACCAAGGGCTTAAACCGTTGTCCTCATGCCTTCTTGGAGCTGGAGCTGAGTCAACTGTGCAGAGAAACCCTCTGCTTCTTTGAAGTGGGTAGTCACATCTTTCGTTCTGGGAAGTTCTCTCTTCTTGTCACAGCAGCTTGGCTTTTCCAATTTTCACTTAATAAACTTTTATAAAATCATTGCTATATGTGAAGTACTGGTCTAAGGGCTGGAGAGGAATAAAAAGATGAATTGAATCATGTGGTTTTTCTTCAAAGGATTTTGCAAGTTCAGGAAGGGATGGAGGGTTGGGGGTGGAAAGGATGGTAGAAATCACGGGAAAAGAGGAATGTGCTAGGCATAGGCAAATTGAATGAGTCTTCAGCATTAAGGGCCGAATATAAATTTTGCTTTGCAGCATGAGTTGATCACTAAATCCTCCATGGTGTGGGCTTAGAGGATGGACTTGGGGGAGCGTGGGCTCCGTTTTAATGCATGAACTAGGACTAGGGGATGGGTTAAAATGAGTATCTGTGAATGGGCATTGGCAGTAATATTTTTGAAAGACTGGATTATGCAGAAAATTAGAAAGTTAGAAAGGAAAAAACCCATGAGATCTCTATCTAGAGAAAACCATTATGATGGGGACTGCATCCTGCCCCCACAAAAAACATGTGCAGGTCTTAGACCATGCTCCTGTGGGTGGGAACCCGTTTGTAAATAGCACCTTTGAAGATGCTATTATCAGTTAAGCTGTGGCCACACTGAATGAGGGTGGGACTTAACCCAAAATGGCTGAAGTCTTTAAAGCAAGGGTTCTTATCCAGGGGTCCACAGACCCCCAATGGGAACGTGGAAGGATTTCAGGGGGTCTGTGCGCTTGAATTGAAAATTTATAAAACTACATTTTTCTTGTGGGGACATGTTGGTGTGGGTGTGATACATTTATTAAATAATACACAATATAGAGTGGACTTAGTAAGGGGTCCCTGGGTTTCACCTGGCTGGCAAAGGGGTCCATGGAACAAAAAAGGTTAAGAACCCTGCTTTAAAGCAGAAGAAATTGGTCATGGAAGAAGAAGCCAGAAGTCAGGAGAAGTCAGAGAATGAAGCAGATCGCTCTGTGACAGAGGTAGAGAAGTGAAGTGGGGGGAGGTCGGGGGATGACGGATTCCTCTAGGTTCTTGGCTATGTTACATAAAAGAATTTAAGAATATGCCAAATTAGTTAGGCCAGTGGTTTATTGAGAAAATGGGAGAAGAGAACAGAAATGGGAGAAAAAGAACAGATTATGCATCCCCAGATATAGGTGCTGGCTCCTCCGGGCAGAGAGGGCGATTTGGCTTGCGAGGTTACCTTTATTAAGCTATTAATCATTTCTCCCCTTGCTAATGTTTGGGAAGGGGCCCCAGCTGTTTGCTGCTCTGACTGATTACCCCACTGGTCAGTTCCCCAGGGGGCCCAATGGTGAGGCCCCTTGAGGGTATCTGGGACTTTCCCTTGACCCCGAATGAGATCTCATTCCAATCTCATTCCATATGGGGTTCTCATGCCTGGGTTCTAGCGGGGTTCTTCTGCCAGCCTTCTTGGCGGCAGTCTTTCCCCTAGGGGGTTTCCAGGCAGGGTTCCATGGCCACATGTTTTGTGGCCATGTTTTTCACCAGGTCTTAGATTTGTCTTCCCTTTTCCTAAACTAACCTGTTTCAGATGACACCAAAGAACCCCAAGGGCTACACCGGAACACTACAGATGCTAGGAGAAAGCATGACCTGTCGAGATCTTAGTTTCAGATTTCTAGCTTCCAAAACTGTGAGATAATAAATTCCTCTTGTTTATGACAACCATTTTGTGGTATTTGTCATAGTAGCCATGGCAAGCTAAGACACACTGTTAATCTCTTCATGCATTTTATTTCCTCTGTATCCATCTCCCTTTTTAAAAACACAGGAGTGATTATCTCTGTCTATAATTTTGTACTCGCACTTCAAACTCATTCCATCAAGCTGGCATTACCCTCATACCAAGGCCAGACAAAGACACAAGACAAGAAAACTATAAACCAATATCCCTTATGAATATATTGCAAAAATTCTCAACAAAGTTCTAGCAAGTTGAATCCAGCAGCATATAAATAGGATTATACACCATGACCAAGTTGTATTTATCCCAGAAATGCAAGGGTGGTTCAATATATGAAAATCAATGAAATATACCATATTAATATTATGAAGAAAAAAAACACATGATCCTCTAATAGATGCAGAAAAAGCATTTGACAAAATCTAACACCCATTTATGATAGAAAACACTCAGGAAACTAGGAATAGAAGGGAACAGTTTCAACATGATAAAAGACATTTATGAAAAACCATAAACCCATCACACTCAACAGTAAAAGACTGAGAATTTTCTTCCTAAGATCAGGAACAAGATGCCACTCTCACCCCTGCTGTCTTAGTCTGTCAGGGCAGCTATCACAATCACCACAAACTGGTTTTGGTTTAACAATAAGAATTCCTTGGTTCATGGTTTTGAGGTTTGAAGAAGTCCAAAATCAAGATATTGGTAAGGCTATGCCTTCTCCTGGAAGTCTCTGGCATTCTCGTGCTGGCTGGCTGCAATTCTTGGGGTCCCTTGGCTCGCACCTCTGCCTCTTATCACATGGTGATGTCCCTGGTCTCCTGTGGGATTTTCTTTGACTTCTCTTTATAAGGCTTCCTATAATAGGGATTAGGGGTCCCCTGATTCAGCTGGCCACACCTAAATAGGGGCTTCAAAGATCCTAATTCACAAATGAGTCCACACCCTGACTCCCCTTAGCATATTCAAAGATACTATTTACAACAGGTTCACATCCACAGGCGTGTGGACTAAGATTAAGAACATATCTTCTCTGGGAGACATGACTCAATCTACCACAATTTCTGTTCAACATTGTACTAGAAATTCTAGCCAGAACAATTAGGCTAAAAGAAGAAATAAAAAGGCATTCAAATTGGAAAGGAAGAAGTAAGACTATCTCTATTCTCAGATCATATGGTCTTATGTGTAGAAAATCTTAAAGAATACCTCCCAAAAAACTGTTATAATTTTGTATCCTATATTTTTCATTTAGCACAGTGGTAAGGGGTTGGCTCTGGAGGCATATTATCTGGATTCAAATGCCAGCTTCCCCCTTAGCGTCTGTGTGACTTTGGACAGGCTGATAACCTTTCTTTGCCTTACTTTCTCAACTCTAAAAAAGGGTACCATCAAAGGACTTTTCTAATAGGATTCTTGCTGAAGACTGAATGAGCTAATTTGTGTGAGACTCTTAACACCATGTCTGATTTTCAGCAGATATTCGGTAAATATTAACAATGATTATTTTTTCATATTATAACATTTTTCTATAGATTATATATGAGCAGAGACCCAAGGTACCCAGCCCACCATCTTTAGCTGAATGTCTTTTTTTAAAAAGATTTATTTATTTATTTATTTATTTATTTATTTATTTATTTTACACGACATGAATTTTATAAGCAATGTTGAGTGACAGACACCAAACACAATAAAACATACAGTAAAATTCCATTTTTATATAACTCAAAAATGGGTAAAACTAAAACTAAGCATATTGATGCATACATAATTGGTAAAAACAGTTTTAAAAAGGGGATGTGGGGGAGGTGGAGGACCACCATAGAGCCAGGGTAGTAGTTACCTCTTAGGGAGAAAGGGGTATCAAGAAGGAATACACAGGGTCATTCTGGAGTACTAGCGTTATTTTTTCTGCATTCAGTTTGTGGTTACATGGTTCTTTGTTTTATCAAACTATACATCTGTTTAATATACATTTCTGTAGGCAGTATTTCATAATAAAATGTAAAACTAAAAAGAGGAGGGAGGACTTGTACTACTAAATCTTAAACCAATAAAAGCCATGATTAATTAAAAGTGTGAAAGAAATTAGAAGGCCCAGAAATAGGCCAAAGACGCTTAGGAATTTAATATTTGATAAAGATAGCATTATAAATTAGTGGGGAAACAGTGGTTTATTTAATCTGATAATGAACCAACTGATCAACTATCTATAAAAACTAAAGTTAAATTTACACCTCATACCATATCCCAAAATAAATTCAAGATGGATTAAAAGTTCCTTTTGAATTAAAGGTAAATGAAAAAAAAGTGAAATAATGAAGGTACTAGAATAAAGATATTGATCCATTCTCAGGGAAGGGAATGCATGCTCATACATACATGCAAAGAAAAGATCTTCTACACTGAAACACCATAAACTATATTAAAAGGTAAATAACACACTAAAAAGTAATTACAATGTATGACAAAGAATGAACCTTCTTAATTCACAAAGGACTTACAAAACAATAAAGAATGCAAATTCTCCAAGGGAATAACAAGGAAGACATGAACAGCAATTCTCAAAAGAATGAAGATAAATGGCAAATAAGCATGAAAAAACACTTAAGTAATCAAGGAAATATGAAATGTAAATGTAATCCTTTTCTGTGATTTTTTTAATAGTAATTTCAATTCTAGGAGATTGATATTCTACTAGTGGGAATGTAAATGGACACAATCTTAGTGGTGAATAATGTTCATCAAAATTCTCAAAAACTTACATATCCTTTCACCGAGCAATTCCACTTTGGAAAATATATGTCCTGGAAATAGTCATTTTTGTACAGATGTGATTATCTCAAAATGGTGATCATATCATTGTTTACAAGTTATACTACTATATAAACAAATTGTTAAACAATTGGAAATTGATTTTTTTAAGTTATGGTGCTTCCATTAAATGGAATATTCTGCTGCCATTTAAAATACAAAATATTTAATAATATGAGAAAATGTTTACAATATGGAGAGCAGACTATGAAACAATGTATAGTATGATTCCAGTTTTGAAAATATAAATATGTAGTTATGCACAGAAAAATAAGTAGAAGTACGTAAACCAAATGTGACGAGGCTCTCTCTGAGTGACAGCAGTGCAGGTGACTGTGTATATGCTTGGGAGCCCTTCCACATTATCCAGCTTTCCATAAATAACAAGAAGTTTCTTATTCTATAAAGAATATATTAGATATAACATCAGATACTTTTATGTTATAAAATAATTTACTATCAGTTTTAAAACTAAAAATAATTGAGATGTTTAGCTCAGTATACTTTTATATTTGCTTTTCTGGGGGAGGAGGAAGGGAATTGGGGGAAATGAAAAGCAGCAGCTCTGATTAGACATGAACGATGTGGAACTGAGCCCTTCCTATCATATGTGCATCTGACCTAATGTATTTTCAGTCAAAAAGTAAGAAGTTAAATGTAAGTAAGCACCAGTAAAACATCTACTTAATATTTTATTCTTCCTTTCAACACTGTTTAAAGGTGCCAACATATTAGACAAAAAAAATCTTTGATAACAAAGTGTATAGTTTCTCTGGAGACAACGATATAATCCTTTAAGATGACATGAAAGTGGATATATGTGATTCTGAGGTATCTGCAGCCTTTATATGCCTATTTTAGGGAAAAATGAAATGATGGAACAGCAAGTCAACAATTCAATTGTATCTTTAAAAAAAAATTAACTTCCTGACCAAACTTTAATGTCCTGTAAATGAGCCTACCGTCCATTAGAGCACAAGCACAGCTACTGCCTTCACCTGCATCAGTCCCCTTAGCCTCTGCCTAGACCTCATGTTAGTTAAGGAAATCTGGTCACCTAGAAAGACCCTCCACTTTCCAGCATCTACTAAAAGTACTCACTCCTAATCAGAAGGAAAATAACATTCTTCCTAAGGGAAAACAGAAGAAGAAAACAAACGTTTGTTAAGCATCTCCTATGTGCTCCTTCCCAGATACTTCATATCCAATACTTCAGCAATACCATGTAGTCATGCATAAACTTCTCTAGAATTCCCTTCTTCACTCAAGAAAAAAGGGAATTTTGTATTCCTCATTCATTTTAGGTGATGCCTGGGACAATTAAGAATTTCACTGAAAGACAAATATTAAATGCTATTCGATAGAAATAAGAATAAGGAAAAACGCAGGGGAGCGGATGTAACTCAGTGGTTGAGCACCTGCTTCACATGTACAAGGTCTGGGGTTCATTACGCAGTACCTCCTTAAAAAAAAAGGGCGGGGAAAGCAAAGGTATCTGCCTTAATTTGGCTTAGAGGGGAAAAAAAGTGCTATACTATGTACTAAAGTGTCAGATCAATGCACAACATACTGCAAAACTTTAATACAATGTGGTCAAACACAAGGTTCAAATATTAAAATTTTTAAGCACATGAAAGTCATCTTCTGAAAGATGAACTGAGCTTTTTTTAATAGCTACCTTAATGTAACTTTATAAAATTCTTTCCTTCAACAACGTCTGACTGACACAGATCTTGACACTAGTTAGAAAGTCTGATGTTAAGATGACACCTCAATTGTGAGAGACTGAAGAGAATATTCCAATGCCCATCTTCAGAATTCATCATCAGAGGATTTATTTATTTATTTATTTACTTTATCCATTTTAAACCCCCCTTCCACCAGCCCCCCTCCCCGCTTTGGTATTTTGTGTCCATTTGCTGGGCAATTCTCTGTGTCTGTTTCCTGCCCTCTCTTCTCATCCTCCTCCTCCAGTCTTCACCGGATTCAATCTTGCAGAACTCTGATGTGGAAGAGAGGCGTTCTGCCACCTGCGCCACCTCGGTTCCTGTTTTTTCAGCACGTCTTGTCTTGGTTCTCCCCTGTGTCTCTCTCCTGTTACGTCATCATCTTGCTGTGTGGCTCGGCAGGGCCTGGCAGGCCCACGTGCGGGGACTGGCAGCATGCACGCCTTCTATATATTTTTTTAATCTATTTTATTTTACCGGGAGGTCCTGGGGATCGAATCCAGGTCCCTCCGTATGGCATACGGATGCCCAACCATTTGAGCCACATCCGCCCCCAGCTGAATGTCTTTAAGCAAGACATTTCTCAGTTTTGTGGCTCAGTGTTCTCAAAAAACAAAAGGATTCAATGAGATCAATGGTTTTCAGACTTTTTCAGCAGCAGAACCATTTATTTCATACATGAGCTTTAGGGGGTCCTACATACAAAAACAAAAAAATAAGATTTTCAGTTAGAGATAACCACTTTCTAAAATTTTTAGTTTTGTGTACTTTAATTGCCATAAACATAAATAAAAAACATTTTAGTTAATGCTGTATGCTTTTGCAACCCTCACATTTTCTGGTGTTATTTTGATTTCGTATAAGCTGCTGCATAAATATTTGATGGAGGATTGATACTCATCTACCTCAGGTCTCCGTATCCTGTACCTCAGTTCTCTATACTCGTTATGTCAGTATTCTCTATGTAGTACCCCAGTGCTTGGTAATATGCACCACATTACTCTGTACTTCAGTTCTCTATACTCTGTACCTTAGTACTCTGTACTTTGTACCTAAGTTCTCTGTACTCTGTACCTCAGGACTCTGTACTGTTTATATCAGTACTCTGTACTCTACACCCCAGAGCTCTGCACTCTGTACCTCAGTTCACTGTATTCTTTACATCAGAACTCTATACTCTGTACTTCAAGACTCTGTACTGTGTATATCAGTACTCTGTACTCTATACACTAGTGTACTGTACTTTCTACCCCAGATCTCTGTACTCTTTATGTCAGTCTTTACCTCAGGACTCTGTACTCTGCATCTCAGTTTTCTGTACTCTTTACCTCAGAACTCTGTAATTTTTACCTTAGGACTCTCTACCTCAGGACTCTGTACCTCAGTTTTCTGTAAACTTTACCTTAGTTCTCCAAACTCTACTTCAGGATTCTGTGCTCTTTACATCAGTACTCTGTACTCTATGCCCCAGTACTCTGTAATGTGTTCCTCATTACTATGTACCTCAGTTCTTTGTACTACGTACTTCAGTTCTCTACCCTGTGCCTAAGTTCTATGTACTGTGTATCTTGGTTTTCTGTACTCCTTACCTCAGGACTGTGTACTCTGTACTTCAGTTCTCTGTACTCTGTACTTCAGTTCTCTGCACTCTATACTTCAGCTCTCTGTACTCTTTCCCTCAGGACTCTGCACAATGTACCCCAGTTCTCTGTACTCTGCACCTTAGTTCTCTGTACTCAGGACTCTGTACTCTGTACTTCACGAATCCATACTCTGTATTCTTTACTTCAGAACTCTGTACTCTATACCTCAGGACTCTGTCAACTGTATATCAGTGTTCTATGCTCTGTACGTCGGCGGTCTCTGCATTCTTCTTCAGGTCTCTGTATTAAGTATTGCAGGACTCTCTATCCGTATCCAGGATACTGTACTCTATACATCAGGATTCTGTATTCTGTAACTCAGTACTCTCTACTCTGTGCCTCAGTTTTCTGTACTCTGTACCTCAATTCTCTGTACCATGAACCTCATCCCTCTGAGCTCTTTCCCTCAGGACTCTCTACTTTACCTCAGTACTCTACTCTTTACCTCAGTTCTCCATACTCTGTACTTCAGGACTCTGTAATCTTTATATTAGTACTCTGTACTCTATACCCCAGTGTTCTGTAATGTGTTCCTCATTACTATATACCCCAGTTCTGTGTACTCTGTACTTCAGTTCTCTCTATTCTGTACTTGAGTACTCTGTAATCTTTCCCTTAGGACTCTGTTCTCTGTACCTCAATTCTCTGTACCCTGTACCTCAGTTCTCTGTACTCTTTACCTCAGGATTATGTACTCTTTACCTCAGTACTATGCACTTTACCTCAGGTCTTTGAACTCCACACCTTTTGTCTCTGTATTCCATACCTCTCTTCTCTGTACTATTACTTAAGGACTCTGTACTCTTTACCACAGGACTCTGCACTATGTACCTCAATTCTCTGTACTATTTCTCGCAGGTCCCTTAGGTCTTTGTACTCTTTACCTCAGGATCTTGTACTCTTTACCTCAGGACTCTGCATGCTGTACCTCAGTTCTCTGTACTCTTTACCTCAGTTCTCTGTATTCCATACCTCAGGTCTCTGTACTTCATTCCACAGTTTATTGTACTCGTTACCTCTGGACCCAGTACTCTACATCAAGTCACTGTATTCTGTACCTTAGGACTCTGTACGCTTTCCCTCAGTTCCCTGTATCTGTAACTCAGTACCCTGTACTCTATAACTCAGTTCTCTGTACTTTTTACCTCAGGACTTTGTACTCTTTACCTCAGGGCTCTATACTCTGTACCTCAGGTTTCTGTACTCTGTAACTCAGTCCTCTGTATTCTTTACCTCTGTTTTCTGTACTTCGTACCTAAGTTCTCTGTAGTCTTTCCCTCAACACTCTCAAGTACTCTGTACCTCAGTGCTCTGTAGTATCTATCTGAGTTCTCCGTACACTTTACCTCAGGACTCTATTCTTTTCCTTGGGTCTCTGCACTCCATCTCTTTTGTCTCTGTCCTCTGTACCTCATTTCTCTGTACTCTGTATTCTTTACCTCAGTTTTCTATATTCTGTACCTCAGTTCTCTGTACTTTAGCTCTCTATACTCTTTACCTCAGGATTATGTACTCTTTACCTCAGAATGCTGTACTCTGTACCTCAGGACTTTGTCATCTGTACCTCAGTACTCTAAGCTCTGTACCTCAGCAGTCTCTGAATTCCACCTCAGGTCTTGTATTCAGACTGCAGGACTCTTTACTCGGTACTCCAGAAGACTGTACTCTGTACGTCACCATTCTGTATTCTGTACCTCAGTATCTCTTCTCTCTACCTCAGTTCTCTGTACTCTCTACCTCAGTTCTCTGAACAACTTACCTCAGAAATCTGAACTCTGTACCTTAGTTCTCTGTACTTTCTACTACAATTCTCTGTATTCTTTATCTCAGGACTCTGTACTCAGTTCTCTGTGTCTGCACCTCATTTCTCTGTACTCTGTATCTCACTTCTCAGAACTCTTTACCTTAGGCCTTTTATTCTTTACCTTAGGATTCTATACTCCATATCTCAGGTCTCTGTACTCTTTACCTCAGGATCCTTCATTCTTTACTGCATGTCTCTGTACTCCGTACCTCAGAATTCTGTACTCTGTATCTCAGGACTCTGTCATCTGTACCTCAGTACTCTATGCTCTGTTCTTAAGTAGTCTCTGCATTCCACCTCAGGTCCCTGAATTCTGTACTTCAGGACTCTCTAGTCTGTACTCAGAACACTGCACACTCTGTATATCAGGACTCTATACTCTTTACCTCAGTACTCTCTACTCTGTACCTCCGTTCTCTGTAATCTGTATTTCAGTTGTCTGTATTCCATACCTTTAGTCTCTGTACTGTGTACCTCATTTCTCTGTACTGTTTACTTCAGGTCTCTGTACTCTTTTCCTTAGGACCTTCTACTCTTTACCACTGGACTCTCTACTTTTTACCTCAGGTCTCTGTACTCCATAATTCTTGTCTCTGTACTCTGTACCTCTGTTCTCTGTACTATTACCTAAGGACCCTGTACTCTTTACCACATGACTCTGCACTATGTACCTCAGTCCTCTGTACTATTTACTTCAGGTCTTTGTACCCTTTACCTCAGGATCCTGTATTTTTTACCTCATATCTCTGTACTACATACCTCAGAGTTCTGTACTCAGAGTCTCAGGACTCTGCTATCTGCACCTCAGGACCCTATGCTCTGTTCCTAAGCAATTTCTGCATTCTACCTTAGACCTCTGTATTCAGCACTTCAGGAATGCCTACTCTGAACCTCAGGATGCTGTACTCTGTATATCAGGAATTTTTACTTTGTACCTCAGCACTCTCAACTCTGTACTTCATTTCTCTGTAATCTGTACCTCATTTCTCTGTACTCCATACCTTTGGTCTCTGTTCTCTGTACCTCTTTTCTCTGTACTCTTCACCACAGGTCTTTGTAATCCATTCCTAGGTCACTGAGCTCTACCTCAGGATCTTGTATTCTTTACCTTAGGACTCTGTACTTAGGTCTCTTACTCTGTACTTCAGAACTCTTCTATAACTCAGTTATCTGTTCTCTTTACCTTAGAACTTTGTACTCTTTACCTCAGGACTCTATACTTTGTACCTCAGAACTCTGTACTCTGTAACTCGGTCCTCTGTATTCTTTACATCAGTTTTTTCTACTCTGTACCTTAATTCTCTATAGACTTCCCCTCAGTAGTTGGTACTCTGTGTCTCAAAGGTCTGTAGTGTTTACCTCAGTTCACTGTACACTTTACTTCAGTAATCTGTACTCTTATCCTCAGGTCTCTGTACCTCATACTTTTTGTCTCTGTACTCTGTACTTTTACCTCAGGACTCTGTGCTTTTTACACCAGAACTCTGTACTCTGTACCTCAATTCTATGTACTCATTATTTCAGATCTCTCTACTCCATGCCTCAGGTCTCTATACTCTTTACCTCATACTCTGGACTCTTTACCTCATGTCTCTGTTACTCTGTACCTCAGAACTGTGTTCTGTATCTCAATACTTTATTATCTGTTCCTCAGCAGTCTCTACATTCCACCTCAGTTCTCTGTATTCAGTACTTCAGGACTCTCTACTCTATAACCCAGGACACTGTACTCTGTACATCAATAATCTTTACTTTGTATGCCAGTACTTTCTACTCTGTACCTGAGTTCTCTGTAATCTATACCTCTGTTCTCTGTATTCCATACCTTTGGTCTCTGTACTTTCTACCTCATTTCGCTGTACTCTTTACCTCAGTCTCTGTACTCTTTACCTCAGGACCCTGTACTCTAACTCAAGTCTCTGTACTGTGTACCTCAGGACTCAGTATTTCAGTTCTTTGTACTTTTTACCTTAGAACTTCATACTTTTTACCTCAGGGCTCTATACTCTGTACCTCAGGTTTCTGTACTCTGTAACTCAGTCCTCTGTATTCTTTACCTCTGTTTTCTGTACTCTGTACCTAAGTTCTCTGTAGTCTTTCCCTCAACATTCTATACTTTCTGCCTCAGAACTCTGTATTGTTTACCTGAGTTCTCCATATACTTTACCTCAGGACTCTACTCTTTTCCCTGGGTCTCTGTACTCCATCTCTTTTGTCTCTGTCCTCTTTACCTCAGTTCTCTGTACTCTTTATCTCAGGACTCTGTAGTCCATTTCTCAGGTCACTGTACTCATATCAGGACTCTGCACTCTAACTCATGACTTGTAGTCTGTACCTCAGTTCTCTGTACACTTTACCTCTGTACTCTATACCTCAGTTCTTCGTATTCCCTACCTCAGGATTTTGTATTCTATACCTCAGGTCTTTGTACTCCTTACCTCAGTTCTCCATGCTCTGTATCTCAGTTCTCTGTATTCTGTACCTCGGGACTCTGTCATCTGTATGTCAGTACTTTCTGTTCTGTTCCCCAACAGTCTCTGCTCTTGTCCTCTTTCTTTGTATTCAGTAATACAGAATACAGTACTCTTCTCTGTACCCTAGGAATCGGTACTCTGTACATCAGGATTCTCTACTATATATCAGGTCTCTGTCATCTATACCCTAGTTCTCTCTTCTGTGGACCTCTGTAATCTAAGTTCTATACCTCAGGACTCTGTTTCTGTACCCCAATACTCTGTGTCTGTTCCTCAGGGCTCTGTACTCTCTACTTTAGTTCTTTCTTCTCTGTATCCTGGCTGTCTCTACTATGTACTCTGGACTCTGGACTCTGTACTCTGACTCTGTACTCTGCTCCTCAGGACTACATACTCTGAATCTCAGTGTTCTCTACCGCAAGACTGTAATCTATAACTCCTTACTCTGTACGTCTTTGTACTCTGTACCTCAGGACTCTATTCTCTATCTCATTTCTCTTACTCTGTACTCTGTATTTCAGTAATCTGTACTCTGTACCTCAGTACTCCTAGCTCTGGAAGAAATGAGAAGACAAATCTCACAATGGTCTGGAAGATAGCATTCCATCTTATGTATGACATGGCTTTCTGTTCCTATTTGTTCATGAAGACTATTGGAAGTCCTTGGTTAACAATCACCACCCATGCATCATGTGTGCTTCAGGAGCATGTGTCTTTTCTCAGGTCACTACCCTCTAGGCTGTCTTGTGGCTTGATTGGGTTGTTGGTGAGTGCAGGAGTGTAAGTGATTTGCTTAGGAGTTTATCTTGAGACAGCACATAGTATAGTGGAGGATATTTAATTTAGTTAATATGTTTACATTAAATGCCAAAACAGCAGGTCAATTTAGAGGAAATTTAGGCGATTTTTCTTTTCTTTTCTTTCTTTTTTTAAAATTGAATGTCCTTTACATATATTGATTGACAGATCACATGCATACAGTTCAATTAGTCTTAACACCTGCATCAAACTTACAATAACCCAATTAATATATGTGGTGGTTTGTTGATGCCTGGACCCCAGAAAATCATGTTCTTAAAGCTAATCCATTTCTGTGGGTGAGAAACTATTGTAAGTAGGGCCTTTTAATTAGATTACTTCAGTTAAGATGTGGCCCAGGGTGGGTCTCAATCTTTTTTACTGGAGTCCTTCATTAAATGGGATGAAAACAGAGAGAGAGAGACAGAGAGAAACATGCACCATGGAAGCAAGAAGCTGAAAGCAGTGAAACCCAGAAGAGAAGGGAGCGCTCAGCAGATGCCGTCTTGTGCCTTGCCATGTGCCAGAGGAGCCCAGGATTGCCAGCAGCTGGTCTCCAGGAAGAAAGCATTGCCTTGATTTGGACATTTTCAAGGACCCTAACTGTAAGCGAGTAAATTCCCTTTGTTAAAAACCAACCCAGTTTATGGTATTAGCTTTGAGCAGCCTAGCAAACTAAACATATTTTGGTACCAGGCGAGTGGGGTGCTGCTATTGCAAATATCAGAAATGTTAAAAAGGTTTGAATTGGCTAATGAGTAGAGGCAGGAAGAATTGTGAGCTGCCTGAAAGAAAAGGCCTAGATTGCTTTGAAAAGACTGTTGGTAGAAATATGGAGGCTAAAATTACTTCCAGTGAGGCCTTAGACAGAAATGATGAATGTGTCATTGCAAACTGGAAGAAAAACTATCTTTGTTTTAAAGTGGCAGAGAACTTGGCAAAATTGAATTCCGATGTCGGATGGAAGACAGAATTTGAAAGTGACAAGCTTGGGTATTTAGCTGAGAAGATTTCCAAACTAAATGTGGAAAGTGCATCCTGGCTTCTCCTTGCAGCGTATAGTAAATTGTGAGAGGAACAGGATAAGCTGAGACCTGAACTCCTGGGCACAAAGAAACCAGAAATTGATGGTTTGGTTGTGAGGATTTCACTGAACATGGAACCAGTTGGCCATTTCAGTGCAAGTCAGGATTGGAAATGCAGTTATCCAGGATGGATCTGTGGAAAGTCTGACTGTCTGATGGTTTGGACCCCTGTGCCCTATGGGCAAAAGTGACAAGTTTTTTTGTGTGAGATCTGTATGAAAGGAACCACTGCCAGCCTGGAGTAAAAGAAACAGATTGAAGAAAAAATGACTTCAAAGGCAGAACTGTGGAAGCTGAGGTCTGGACTAAAGGCAGGCCAGGAGAGTGAGCCCACCATGTGTGTGGAAAGGGTGAGTGTGCCCTGGAGCTTGGAGAGGGTGGGCCTTCTGCCCTGTTGTCCAGGAAGAGTGCTACCCTTGGTTTTCTCAGACACCCCGGGTTTGCGGAGAGCCTGCCTGCCACCCCGATGCTTGATGAGGGTGGAGCAGAGAGCCTGGCCATCACCACAAAGCTTGAAGATGTTGAAGTCCTCACCCCAATGTTTGGGGAGGTCATGGCCGCTGTGCAAGCCCTTGGAAAGGGTGGCGCTGCGGTTCCATCGGGCCAGGAGGGGAAAAACATCCTTCCATAGATGACTCAGACCTTGACATCTAATGGAGTATGCGCTGCAGGGTTTTGGAACTGTTCAGGACCCGTGACCCCTGTTTTCCTTCCACTTCCTCCCTGTGACAATGGAAATGTTTATCCTATGACTGTCCTGCCATTGTATATTAGAAGCAGATAACTTGTTTTCTAGGTTTCACAGGTTCCACAGCCAGAGGGAAATTATGACACAAGACGGACCACACCTGTAGCCGATTTTGATGAGACTTTGTTTTTAGCATTGTCACTGAAATGATTTAAGGATTTTGGGATATTGTGACGGAATGAATGTATTTTGCATATGGAAAAAACATGTCTTTTTGAGGTCCAGAGGATAGAGTGTGGTGGTTTGAAACTGTATGGACCCCAGAAAATCATGTTCTTAAAGTTAATCCATTCCTGTGGGTGTGGACCTATTGTAAGTAGGGCCTTTTGATTGGGCTGCTTCAGTTAAGGCATGGCCCAGGCTTCATCTTAATCTTCTCATTGGAGTCCTTTACAAACGGGATGAAAACAGAGAGAAAACCATGGAAGCAAGAAGCTGAAAGCAATGAAAACTGGAAGAGAAGGGAGAGTCTGGCAGATGCTGCCACGTGCTTTGCCATGTGACAGAGGAGTCCAGGATTGCCAGCAGCTGGGCTTCAGGAAGAACTTCGTCGCCTGATGATGCCTTGATTTGGACAGTTTCATGGCCTCAAAACTGCCAGATTGTAAGCTAATATATCCCCATCATTATAAGCCAACACATTTCATGGTATCTGCTTTAAGCAGCTTAGCCAACTAAAATAATACATAGCACATCTTCATCATCCTAACAGAGCCTTTGTGCACACTTGCCACCCACCTCCGTCAGCCGCCGCTGTTATGATTTCTTTCACCGTAGATTAGTTTTGCCTGCTTTTGAGCTTTATGTCTGACTGTGGTTGGTCCAATAGTTGCATGCTTATTGCTAAGCAGTATGAATATGTCACATTTTGTTTATCCGTTCTGCTGATGGGCAATAGAATTATTTCCATTTTGGGGCTAATGTGAATAAAGCTGTATGAACATTTTTGTAAGAGTTTATTTGTTTAATGCATAGGTCTTAATTTGCCAGAGCTGCTATGAAAAATACCACACAATGGATTGATTTAAAAACAGAACTTTATCAGCTCATGGTTTCAAGGGCCAGAAGCCTAAAATCAAGGTGTCAGCAAGGCCAAACTTCCTCCCGGAGTCTGTGGCATTCTGGCGCTGGCTTCCGCCGTCCTTGAGTTCCTCGTCTTGCACCTCTGCCTCTGTCCCATGGAAGTCTCTCTTTCCTTGTGTCTGCCCTTCTGGTTTTCTCTGCCTTCCACCTTCTGGCTCCAGTCATGAGGATTAAAGCCTGCTTTCATTCAGGCCACACCTAAGTAGGGTGTTACAAGATCCTATTCACAGATGAGTCTGCACCTTAACTGATGATACATCGTCACATCTTCACAGGGTCCTGTTTACAAATGAGTTCACAGCCCCACGAATGCAGATCAGGATTAAGAACATGTCTTCCTTGAGGCACTTAATTCAATTTGTCACAACACGTTTTCATTTTTCTTGGGCAAAGTACCTAGAAATGGAATCACTGGGCCATAGACTAGGTCTATGTTCAATTTTGTGAAAAATTTCTAGAATAATTTCTAAGTAATTATGTCATTTCAGCCTTCCATCAGCCATGGATGAGGGTTTGGTTGCTCTTCATCCTTGTCAGCATTTGGTGTTGTCAAACTTTTTTTTTTAATTTTAAAGATTTATTTTTACTTATATATTTCTGCCCCCCACCCCGTCTGCTCTCTGTGTGTTCTTCTGTATCTGCTTGTCTTCTCTTATGTGGCACTGGGAACTGATCCTGGGACCTTCCGGAGCGGGAGAGAGGCACTCAATCTCTTGCACCACCTCAGCTCCCTGGTCTGTTTTGTCTCTTATCGTCTTTCCTCTGTGTCTCTTTTTGTTGCATCATCTTGCTGTGCCGGCTCTCCATGCGGGCCAGCACTCCTGCGCAGACCAGCCCTCTGCGTGGGCCAGCTTGCCTTTCACCAGGAGGCCCTGGGAATTGAACCCTGGATCTCCTATATAGTAGATGGGAGCCCAATAGCTTGAGCCACATCCACTTCCCAATCTTTCTTTTTAGCCATTCTAGTGAGTATTTCATTATGGTTTTAATTTGCTTTTTCCTGATGATCAGTGATTTTGAGTCTTGTTTCATATAATTTTTGGTCATTTGTATTGCCTCACTTGTGAAGTGCCTTTTCAATTCTTTTGCATATTTTATTTTAAATTGGGTTCTTTGTCTTTTTAATTATGAAACTGCAGGAGCTGTATTATGGCCCTGTTTCCCCCAAAAAGAGATGTTCGAGGGAAGTGGATGTGACTCAAGTGACTGAGCTCCCCCCTACCACATGGGAGGTCCTGGGTTTGTTTCCCAGTGCCTCCTAAAGACATGAGCAAGAAAGGAAGCTCGTGTGATGGGCTGGCACAACCGAGCTGATACAACAAGATGATGCAACAAGAGACACAAGGAGGAAAAACATAATGAGAGACACAACAAAGCACAGAGCAGAGTGGCTCAAGCGACTAGATGCCTCCTTCCCACATAGGAGTCCTGGTTTAGTTCCCGGCGCCTTCTAAAAAAAAGAAGAAAAGCACACAATGAACAGACACAGAGAGTGCAAACAACAAGGGGGTGGGGCAAAATAAGTAAATAAATCTTAAAAAAATAAAAACAAAACAAGAAAGAAAAAGAGATGTTCAAGTCCTAACACCCAGTCCAATGAATATGACCTTAAATGGAAATAGATCTTTGAAGATGTTATTAAGATGAGGACAAACTGGACTAGTTGGCCCTAATCCAATGTGACTGGAGTTCTTATAAGGGCAGGAAAGTTGGACACAGTGAGAAAGAGACAGCGAGTGAACCAGCCATGTGACAGAGGCAGAGATTGAGTTATGTTGCTAAAAGCCAAGGAATGCCATGATTGCTGACCACCCACCAGAAGCCAGGGAGAGGCATGGAAGGGACTCTCCCCTTTAAGAGGACGCATGTCCCTGCCCACATATTGATTTTGGACTTTTGGCTTCCTGTACTGTGAGACAATAAATTTCTTTTGTTTAAGTCTGGGGTTCTCTGGTATGACAGCCTTGGCAAACCAAGGCAAGTTACTTGGCTATGAGCTCTTTGTCAGATGTGTATAATGTGAAAATTTCTCCTCTATTTTCTTGCTTTTTCATTTTCTTAATGGTATCTTTTGATGAGCAGCTGTGTTTAATTTTGATGAAGCCTATTTTATAATTTTTTTCTTTCATGGCTAATGCTTTCTCTGATACGTATAAGAAATATTTATCTTCCCCAAAGTAAAAAAAAATACTCTCCTGTTTTTCCAGAAGCTTTATAGAACCCTTGAATGGCTATTGACAAGATGCCTCAGCTCCTCACTGGCTGTTTTGGTTTGCTAAAAGCTACTGAGAGCAATATACCAGAAATGGGTTGGCTTTTATAATGAGTACTTATTGTGTTAAAAACTTACAGTTCTTAGGCTGTGAAAATGTCCAAATTAGGTCATCATCAGAGATGCTCTCTCACTGAAGGTCAGCTATGGGCGATCAGTCACATGTCAGGGCATAATGGCAGCTCTGCCCAAATCAAGGCATCAAACAAAGCTCACTCCCCGAGCTCAGCCTTGGGCGATCAGGCATATGGCTCCCCTCTCCCCTCTCCTCCAGGCCTCCCTCTAAGCCTCTTGGGGGCTTCTTTCTGAGCCTCTGTGCTCTGCTGGTTCCAGCCTCCAACTTCCAGTACCTCTCTCTCTGTCTCTGCTGCCTTTTTTCTGTGTGTCTCTGCTCTTAGTCCTCCACTTATGAAGGACTCCAGCAAGAGGACCAAGACCCACCCTGGGTCACGCCTCACTGAAGTCATCCAATCAAAGCCCCAACTGAATCTAATGCAGTGAAAGGCTCCCACACCCATGGGAATGGATTGGCTTCAAGAACATGATCTTTTCTGGGATCCACAAAAAGCTTCAAATGGTCACACTGACTCTTGGCAGAGGCCTCTCTAAAGGCTGCTTTAGTGTCCTCACGACACGGCAGCTCACTTCCCCCAGATGAATGCTCAAAGGGGGTGGGGGGCGCGTAGGGAGCTGCAGTGCCTTTAGGATCTACCCTGAAGCCATACAACACCACTTCTATTCTATGTAATAGAAGTGAATCACTAAGTCCAAGGGGAGGGAAATTCGGCTGCATCTCTTAAAAGGAGGAGTATCAATGGATTTGTGGACATATTTTAAAACCACCACAGCTTGTTTACTCTTGTCCCAGTAATGCTGTGCATGAAACAACCACAAGACCTCAGCAGCATGCACCTATAAGCATTTATATGCATGTGTGTGAAGGTCAGCTGGGGCAGCTGCACTGATGTCAGTGGGCACAGTCACCCGTGTGAGGGGTGTCAGCTGGTCTAGAGTGGACTTGGCTTGGTGCCTTCAAGTTGAAGGTCGACAGGTAGACCAGGTGTTTCGTTCCATGCCTCTCTTGCCTTCCTTGTATTAATGGGTTAGCTGGTGTGTTCTTCTCACAGCAGGTGTGGAGGCACAGGTATGCAAGGACTCTTAAGGACTAGGTGTGGAACTGACATCTTGTCACTTCCACCTTTATTTCATTAGCCAAATCACATTAGATGGCCAAGTCCAAAGCACGGGATGGAGGAGACCGTGCAAGGTTGTGGGTGAGTGGCAGATTGTGGATGCAGAGAGGAGTGAGGAATTGGGGCCAAATGATTTAATCCACCACAGTGCCTGAGGAGTTTTTCTTTATTAAACTAGGGACAGCCTGCTTAGCTCAGGCAGGATAACTTCTGATACTTAGTTAATTTTGGTTAGATTTATATCACAAGTTTATCGACAGTGTTACTATTTTAAGTAATATATTATTGAAAATACATGAACAAATTTGTTTCTGTACCTTATAAAAATGTATTGAAATTCCCACTTCATTCAGAATTAAAAAATGATTTTTATATGTGACTTGTAAAATCAATTATCTCTACATTTAAAATTTACTCTCAGTGTGATAATATAGGTGTTATTATTTGTGATGTTTGATGTGATTAATTTAGAGACATAATCCAATTTTTACTTCCCTTATATTTTACAAATCATCTGAATACATTCATTGCTACTATATTTTTCTATTTAGGGTTTAATAAAGAAAATATTCTTATTTTTGAAGAACAAATAATATTTCTTACATTACATTAAATTTTTAATATAAGCTTGCTTCATTTTGTCTATTTAAATTTTTATTTTCTTCTACAGTTTTTTATACAGTTATAAAAATGCCATTTTTCTGGAACTAAATTGTATATATATTTAAAATTCACTGGTCACACTGACTCTTGGCAGAGGCCTCTCTAAAGGCTGCTTTAGTGTCCTCACGACACGGCAGCTCACTTCCCCCAGATGAATGCTCAAAGGGGGTGTGGTGCCGAGAGAATGACAAACGTGTCCGCCCTATGAGACCCCAGGGATACAGCTTCTAAAAATTAACCCAGAAAGTAAAGCAAACTAGGACAAGTGCTGGCTGAGCTGAAGGGCCATGGAAGCCCAGACAAGAGGGACGGCTCGTCATTATATTTGGGGAGCAATCAAGAAGCTGTTTTAGATTGAATTGTGTCCC
>JAQZBX010036285.1:0-10153 GCA_029593785.1 Cabassous unicinctus
AAAAAGGAAAAAAAAAAAAGAGGAAAAAGTAAAACAAACAAAAGAAATAAAAAAGATAAAACAAAAAGAAAAGAAAAAGAAAAACAAAGCAAACAAAAAAAAAATTACCTGGAAGGATTCAACAGTTGATTGGAGCTGGCAGGAGAAAGAATCAGTGAGCTTGAATATAAAGCAATTATCCAGTCTGAGATGCAGAAAGAAGAAAGAATGAAGAAAAGTAAAAAGAGCCTGTGGAACCTGTGGGATACCAGTAAGCATGCCAATATATGTATTGTCATAGTCCCAGAAGGAGAAGAAAGAGAGAATGTGGTAGACAGAATATTGAAAGAACTTCCCACATTTAATGAAAGACATAAATATACTCATCAAAGACACTTAACAAACTCCCAACAGAATAAATCCCAATAGACCCAGGCTATAACATATTTTAATGAAACTGTTGGATGCCAAAGATAAAGAGGGAATTCTAAAAGCCACAAGAGAGAGGCAACATGTCACATACAAGGGAGCCTCAACAAGATTAAGTGCCAATTTCTCATCAGAAACTTTGGAGGCAGGAAGGCAATGGAGTTATATATTTAGAGTGCTGAAAGAAAAAAAGCTGTGAACAAAGAATTCTATACCCTTCAAAACTTTTCTTAAAAAATTAAGAGGAAATTAAGACATTCCCAGGTGTATTAGACAGCCAAAGGGGTGCTAATGCAAAATACAAGAAATCTGTTGGCTTTTATAAAGGGTATTTATTTGGGACAGAAGCTTACAGTTACCAGGCCATAAAGCATAAGTTACT
The DNA here is from genome assembly GCA_029593785.1 of Cabassous unicinctus. Taxonomy (NCBI): domain Eukaryota; kingdom Metazoa; phylum Chordata; class Mammalia; order Cingulata; family Chlamyphoridae; genus Cabassous; species Cabassous unicinctus. Next base: position 791 of record JAQZBX010036285.1, read on the forward strand.
TCTCTCACCAAAGTCTATTGCCACGTGTTGGAGCAAGATGGCTGCTGAAGTTCAGCCTTCCTCTTTCTCTTAAGGCTCCGTGGTCCCAGCTTCTTCCAATATCAGCTATAGGCCATCAGGTTCTCTAGGCTTTGTCTCTCTCTCCCCAGGGCTCAATTATCTCTGGGCTCAAGCTTGCTTCTCTCCACAAGATGAGCTGTAGACTATCAGGCAAACAGCTCTGTCTGTCACCCCGGGGTTTCTGCCATGTCTAAGGAACTGTCTCTATTCCTCTGTGTTCTTCTGTGTGTTCGCTTCCTGGGCTCCAGCTCAAAACTCCCAATTCTGTCCTTTGCCATGTCTTTTATCTGTGAGCCCCCACCCATCAAGGGACGGACCTCAATGCCCCACTGACATGGCCCAATCAAAGTCCTAATCATAATTTAATCATGCCCAGGTACAGACCAGTTGATAAACATAATCCAATATCCATTTTTGGAATTCATAAAAATGCCAAACTGCCACACCAGGTAAACAAAAGCTAGGGGAATATATTGCTAATAGACCTGCATTACAAGAAATACTGAAGGGAACCTTTCAGGTTGAAATTAAAGGACGCTAGACAGTAATTTGAAACCATACAAAGAAATAAAGAACACCAGTATAGATAGCTACATAGGTTTATATAAAACTGATATTATTGTATTTTTAGTTTGTAATACCTTTCTTTTTCCCCTATATGATTTAAAAGAAAAATGCACTATGTTAATTGGCACACAATGTATAAAAATGTAATTTGTGACAATAACTACATAGTTATTATATTATGGGGGATATGGAGCTATATAGAAGCAAAGTTTTATATACTATTTGTTATGAATTGACATTTTCAAGTCCATAATCCCCAGTACTGAGAATGTGAACTTATTGGTAAATAAGATCTTTGAGGATGTTATTAGTTAAGATGAGGCACAATTGGATTATGGGGGACCCTAATCCAATATGACTGATCTACTTATAAAAAGAAGGAATTTGGACAGGCTAAGAGAGACAGAAACAGAAAGATGGCCATGTGATGGAGGTAGAGATTGAGTTATGCTGCCACAAACCAAGGATACCATAGATTTCTGGCCATACACTAGGAACCACTGGAGAGGAATGGAGTGGATTCTCTCTTTTCAGAGGAAGTATGGCTCTGACAACATCTTGATTTTGGAATTCTAGCCTCCAGAATCATGGGACAATAAAATTCTGTTGTTTAAGCCAAGTCGTCTGTGGTTCTTTGTTACAGCAGTCTGTCAAACTAAGACACTATTGAAACTAAGTATCATTTCAAACTAGGTTGTTATAAATTAGTATGTTAATTGTAATCCCCAGGGTAACCAGTAAGAAATTAACTTAAAAAATATGGTAAAAGACACAGAAGGAAATAAAAATGGTACAGCTAGAAAAAAATCAAACACAAAAGAAGGCAGTGACAGAGGAATTGAGGAACAAAAAAGATATAACATATGAATGGATTAAAAAAACATGAGTCAACTATATGCTGTCTACAAAATACTCATTTTAGATCCAAAGACACAAATAAATTGAAAGTGAGAGAATGGAAAAAGGTATTCCATGAAAATAGTAACCAAAAGAGAGTTGGAGTGGCTATACTAATACTAGATGAAACAGACTTCAAAGCAAAAATTGTTACAAGAGACAAAGATGGACATTATATGTTCATAAAGGCCAATCCATCAGAAAGATATAAAAATTATAAATATATATGCACCTAACAACAAAGCCCCAACACATATAAAGCAAAATCTGACAGAATTGAAGGGAAAAATGGATAGTTCTACAATAATAGTTGGAGATTTCAATACCCCACTTCAATGATGGGTAGAATGACTAGACAGAATATCAATAAGGAAATAGAAGACTTGAACAACACTAGAAACCAATTGGGCCTAATAGCCATTTATAGAACACTTCACCCTACAACAGCAGGATACACATTCTTCTCAAGTGCACATGGAATATTCTTCAGGATAGATCATATGTTAGGCCACAAAACAAGTCTCAACAAACTTAAAAAGACTGAAATCATGTAATGTATCTGTATTAGTCAGGGTTCTCTAGGGAAACAACAGCCAGGAGATATCTATAATTATTGAGATTTTTATAAGAATTATCTCATGCGACTGTGGGGATGCACAAGTCCAAATTCTGTAGGGTAGGCTGTAAGCCAGGAAGTCCAATGAAGGTCCTCAATGAATTCTCCAGAAGAGGCTGGCTGACTGAAGTCGAGATGGAAATTTTCTCTTGACTGCTGAAATTATCACTTCTCTTGTTAAAGCCTTTAACTGACTAGATGAGACATCTCTCATTGATAAACGCAATCTCCTCAGTTGATTGCAGATGTAATCAGTCATAGAAGCAATCATTATACTGATTATTTAAGGCCATGAAATATTCTCACAGTAACAATCAGGCCAGTACGTGCTTAACCAAAGAAACTGGACACCATTATCTGGCCAAGCTGACACATGAACCTAACCACCACAGTATCTTTTCCAACCACAGTGTAATGAAACTAGAAAGCAAAAACATACAAAATTTTAAAGAATTTATGTAGAAATTAAACATCACACTTTTAAACAACAGATAGATAAAAGAAGAAATCCCAATAATATTAGAAAATACTTTGATACAAATGAAAGTGAAAACATAACATACTCAAATCTGTGAGATGCAGCAAATGTAGTGCTCAGAGGAAAATTTATAGCTGACATCTTACATAAATATTTAAAAGAAGAAAGAGCTCAAATAAATACTCAACTTTCTACCTGAAGGAACTAGTAAAAATAGACCAAACAAAAACCAAAGCAAGTGGAAGGAAGGAAATAATAAAAAAAAGTTTGAGCAGAGATAAAATAGAATATAGAGAAACAATAGAGAGAACTAATGAAACCAAATGTTGATCCTTTGAAGGATTAACAAAACTGACAAAATTTTGGCTAGATTGTCCAGGAGAGAGAGAAGAGAGAAAGGATGAGAGAGAGAAGACTCAATTACTAAAATAAGAAGTGAAAGAGCAGACATTACTATTGAGCTTAGAGAAATAATAAGAATTATAAGAAAATACTATGGGGAAGCAGCTGTGGCTCAATTGGTTGGGCTCCCATTTACTATATGGGAGGCCTGGGGTTCAATTCCTGGGGCCTCCTGGTGAAGGCAAGCCAGCCCGCACAGCGCGGTGAGCTGATGGCCTGCACGGCATGGTGAGCGAGCTGGCACAACAAGATGACACAACAATGGGAGACAAGCAGACACAGAAAAATGCACAGCAAATGAAAACAATGCAAGCAGCAAGGGGGGGATAATTAAAGAAATAAAAATAAATCTTTAAAAAAAAAAGAAAATACTATGAACATGACTATATGAAAAAATCAGATAACCTTTATGAAATGGACAAATTCCTAGAAACACAAAAACTACCAAAACTGACTCAAGAAGAAAGAGAAAATTTGAATAGATCTATAACAAGTAAAGAGAACTGCAATTAGTAATCAAAAACCTCCCAGCAGAAAGGCCCAGATGGTTTAATTGGTGAATTCTACCAAGCATTTTAAAAAATCTTTAACACCAATCCTTCTTAGGCACTTCTAAAAAAATAGAAGAGGGAACACTTCCTAACTCATTCTACAAGGCCAGCATTACCTTGATACCAAAGCCAGACAAAGATAACACAAGAAATGAAAACTAAAGACAAATATTCCCTATAAGCACAGATGCAAAAATCCTCAATAAAATAATAGCAAACTGCATCCAGCAGCATATTAAAAGGATGATACACCATGACAAGGGGGATTTATCCCAGGAATGCAGGAGTATTATAGCATACAAAAATCAAATAATGTAATACACATTAAAAGAATGAAGGGGAAAAATAGATGATCATTTCAATTGAGGCAGAAAAATCATTTGACAAACTCCAACAGGCTTTTATGACAAAATCACTCAACAAACAATGAAAGGAAGGGCACCTCCTTAACAGGATAAAAGGAGTTTATGAAAAACCCACAGCTATCATCATACTTAAAGGTGAAAGACTCAAAGCTTTCCTCCTAAGATCAAGAACAAGACAAAGATTCTTCCTTTTGCCACTGCTATTCAACATTGTACTGGAGTTCTAGTCCCAGAGCAACTAGGTAAGAAAAAGAAATAAAAGGTGTCCAAGTAGAAAGGAAGAAGTAATTTTTTTTTGTTTGCAGACAACAAGATATTATATGTAGAAAACCCAAAGAATCCACAAAAATGCTTATTAGAGCTAATAAGTGAATTCAGTCAAGTTGCAGACAGAAGATCAACATCCAAAAAACAGTTGTAGTTCTATATATCAGCAATGAACAATGTGAAAAGAAAATTAAGAGTACAATTCCATTTACAATAGCAACAAAAAGAATAAAATACTTAGGAATAAATTTATCCAAGGAGGTGTATAACTTGTACACTGAAAACTATAAAACAATATGAAAAAAGAATTAAAGACCTAAATAAATGACAAGACATCCTGTGTTTATGGATTGGAAGACTTAATCTTGTTAAGATGGCAAGAATGGCCTACAGATTCAATGCAATCTGTATCAAAACCGTAACTGTCTCTTTTTTTCTTCGGTAACAGAAAAGTCAGTCCCCAAATTCATATAAAACTTCAAGGAACCCTGAATAGCCAAAACAATGCTGAAAAGGAATAAAGTTGGAGGCCTTAACCTTTCCAATTTTAAAACTTCCTACAAAGTTAGTGATTAAAACTGTGGTATCACTATAAGGATAGACATATATTTCAACAGAATAGAATTGAGAGTACAGACATAAATCCTCACATTTACAGTCAACTTATTTTTAATAAGCGTCCTACAACCATTCAAAGGGAGAAAGAAAAATCTCCTTAACAAATGATGCTGAGACAAATGGATATACACATACACACCACATATAAAAATGAACTCAAAATGGATTAAAGGACTAAATGTATGAGCTAAAACCATAAAAATCTTAGAAGAAAACATGGGGGTTAATCTTCATGACTTTGGATTTGGCAATGGTTTCTTAGATATGACACCAGAAGCACAAGCAATGAAAGAAATATATAAATTGGACTTGATCAAAATTAACATTTTTCATGCATCAAAAGACAGTGTCTTAATTTCCCAGTTCCTAAAACAAATATATACAATGGGATGACTTAACAACAGGAATTAATTGGCTCATGGTTTCAGAGGCTAGAATGCTTCCTTCCTCCTGAGTTTGGTATCATTTGACTGACTGACAAATTTTGGGGTTCCTTGGCTTTTCTGTCACATGGTATTTTAGTTTCCCAGCTATTAAAACAAATACCAAACAATGGGTTGACTTAAACAATGGGAATTTATTGGCTCACAGTATTGAGGCTAGGAGAGGTCCAAAACTGAGGTGTCAGCAGGGGATTACTGTCTCCCTGAACTGAGGAATTCCAGGGCTGGCTGTCAGTGATCCTTGGTCTTTGGCTTTTCTGCCACATGGCAGTGCACATGGAGGCATCTTCTTTCTCTTCTGGTTCTGTTGACTTATAGCTTCTGGCTGCTTCCTATGGCTACTCCTTCTGTGTTGAATTTATTTTGTTTATTGGATTAAGGTCCACCTTCATTCAGTTTAGGCACAGCTTAACTAATAACATCTTCATAGATCCTATTTACAGATCGGGTCACACCCACAGGACCAGGAGTTGATCCATGGATATCTTTTTGTAGGGGACATGATTCAATCCCCAATAGACTATCAAGAAAGTGAAAAAGACAATCCACAGACTGGAAGAAAATATTTGCAAATCATATATCTGTTAAGGGCCTAGTATCCAGAATATATAAAGTACTTTTACAACTCAACAACAAAAAGATAAACAACCCAATTACAAAATGGGCAAAGAACTTGAATAGATATTTCTCCAAAGAAGATATTTAAATGCCTAACAAGCAAATGAAAAGTTGCTCAATACCATTAGTCATTAGGGCAATGCAAATCAAAACTAAAATGATAAACTACATAATACTCGTTAGGATGGCTATAATAATTTTTAAAAAAGAAAATAAGTATTGGCAAGATGTAGAAAAATTGGAAGCCTCATATATTGGTGGGAATTTAAAATGGTACAGTTCCTTTGGAAAACAGTATGGTAGTTCCTCAAATAGCTAACCACAGAATTAACATATGGTTCAGTAATTCCAGGGACCAGACCCAAGAGGTCACATATTATATGGCTCCATTTATATGAAATAACCAGAATAGGTAAATCCATACAGACAGAGGACAGATTAGTTTTTGCCAAGGGCTAAGTGAAGGAGAGAAGGGGATGTGATTGCTTAATGGGTACTGGGTTTCCTTTTGCTGAGATGAAAATGTTATGGAACCTTGATGGTGGAGGGTTGCATAAACATTGTGAATATACTAAAAGCAACTGAATTGTACACCTTACAATGGTTAAAATGGCGAGTTTTATGTTAAGTGAATTTTACCTCAACCTAAAAGAATTCTGGCAGTCTATGCCTACAACATTTTCCTGAGTTGGGTGGGAAATGAGTTTAATGAATAATATCTTGTTTTGAATGAACGTAGGTTGGTTCCTAGTGATCACTACTTCATCTTCTAGAGATCAGTTAGACTCCAAGTGTGGCTATGGCCTCTTTCATGTTGGCTGGCTATTAAAAATACAGATACTCTGAGCCGAATTAATGAATGAATCAGTTTCCAGAGTGTTGCCAGAATTTGCTTTTAATTAGCTCCCCAGCAATTTTTATGCACGCACATTAAGGTTTGTGAACCACAGCTCTAGGCACATATAAATCACCCATTAATAATCTCTTCTAAAATTTGCTTTTGGACAGATGTCAGTAGCACCTGTCTATACTTTGAGATATTCACTTTTGTCTTCTCTTTAATAATTTCCTCAAAATAGAGGAATGATTAAAAAAAATAGAAACAATAAAATTCAGTAGTAAATGAAGATTCCTTGTAGCCTTTACACTTTTCTTGATCTCCTCTTCTTCCTTATGTATACTCTTGCATTTCTTTTCTTTTTCTTTTTTTGTTGTTGAAGATACTGGGGCTTGAACCCAGGACCTCCTACATGGGAGGCAGGTGCTCAACCACTGAGCTACACCTGCTCCCACCTTTTACTTTGCATGCTCATTTTCCTTGACAGACAAGGCAGAAGCTAAGTATGAGTTAGGAGATGGGCTCACTGTCCAATGTAAAACTTAAATTAATATCTAGCTCATATCTTACAGTCTAGAGACTCTAAGGCGGGAATTTTACTATAAAGTACTTCAGTTTATTATTTTTTTTGATCAAGCACCATTCACCTGAGTGTTGTCCCATTCCATGTGGAGGCGTTACACGGACTCCTTTTTAGGCAAAATATTTAGGCATTCTTTTGGGAATGCCTTCGAAGCCAACATAAGAACCTTGTATTGTATTGTTTACGTACAGTTATGCTTCTCACTTTTATAATTTGAACTAGAACCAGCTTTGCTCCCAGTCTTTCCCAAATCTCTCAAAAGTCTTTTCCTCCCTCCCTCCCTCCCTCCCTCCCTCTCTCTCCTTCTTTCAGCTATTCTGTACGGTTTACCGTGCCTTATGACACAATAAAGCTGTGCAGTTTATGCTTACAGCTCCTTTGCCTCTACACTTCTTTGTTTCTTTGAAACGGGAACCGCGCCCTTTCTTTAAAAGTCTCTTTGACTAGAAGTCTGGGTGTCAGGACAAACCTGCGGTAGGCTCAAGAACCCACTCGGACTTGAAATTTGTCGCCGGGCGCGGTGGCGCGCGCCTGTAGTCCCAGCTACTCGGGAGGCTGAGGCAGGAGGATCGCTTGAGCCCAGGAGTTCTGGGCTGCAGTGCGCTATGCCGATCGGGTGTCCGCACTAAGTTCGGCACCAATATGGTGACCTCCCGGGAGCGGGGGACCACCAGGTTGCCTAAGGAGGGGTGAACCGACCCAGGTCGGAAACGGAGCAGGTCAAAACTCCCGTGCTGATCAGTAGTGGGATCGCGCCTGTGAATAGCCACTGTACTCCAGCCTGGGCAACATAGCGAGACCCCGTCTCTTTTGAGCTCTCAAACTAGCCTTTCTCCCCACGCATCTAATAAAAAGTGCCAGTTCCTCAGTTCCTTCTTACACGGCTGTTTTCCCCACTGTATAGTGAATGGTTGGTAATTTAATTTTATTCTTATTTCTATTTTCCTTCTTTCTAATCTCGCGAAATACTTGCATATTCAAGTTGTCAAGCATTTATGTAACACCGACTGTGTACCGAGGCTGAATAAGAATCCTACAATTCTGCATAATGCTCCTTGGAGAGCAGGACCCATCAAAATAACAACTCCTTGTTGAGGGTTCGCCTTGATCGTTGAGGATAATGGTAGGACAAAGGAAACAGTTCCACTTGTTACATTTCAAAATCCTACAGGTCCAAGTAGCCGAGTGGAAGGGGTCTGTTACTCTGCTACACTGCTCCCTGCTGCCTACCTGAAGCATTACTCCGCGTTCTTTCTACAAAAATTGTTACCACCAGCAGGCGTCAATGTGGAGGCTGGCGGCTGGCTTGAGTCCAGAAACACAAAGGGGCAAGATTAGTGCGTAAGAGTTCAAGGAAGGAATGCATCTTTAGGAGAACCGTTTGGATCCATTTCAAATTGTTTTGATGTAACTAAAAGAGAATCGACGGCCACATAACAGCGAACTCCTCAGAAAAATGATGCAAATATTTTCGTTTTAAGGAATATTGGTCCTTATGCGCGGCCGTAGAGAGCTCCTCTAGTTGCGCATGCGCGGAAGAGTAGCGGCGTCGAGTCGGGCAGTCAGTGGAGAAAACTGCGGTAGTTGCTCTCAGACCTAGTCATGAAGACACGTTTTAGCACCATTGACCTCTGCGCGGTCCTCGCAGAACTGAATGCCAGGTACTGTCCGACAGGTGGCCACGCTTGTGCGGGGAGTGCAGCGTGTAGAGGTTGGGGTACCACGGTGAAAACAAGTCCAGCATGATGTTTCCCTATTCCTTCTTAGTGCTATTCTTCTGTGGGCCTGGCTAGGCCTGGGTGGGCTAGCGCGTGGCGTTCTGGCCGTGGCCCTCGGGGACCCCCAGGAGACCCCAGCGGCCGCGTACCCTACTCTCCGCCCCTTTGCGGTGCTAGTCTCGTCAGGTCTTGCATACGGAACGTAGGACTCTCGCCTTATCTGCCTGGGTCGCCCGGGTTCACACCGCCGTGGTTCGTGCGAGTACGGCATGACAGACTTGGGAGTCTTGTGGCAGCAGAAGCTTAGTTAAGAACACTACTTTTACTAATAAACCTACTAAG
>JAQZBX010036285.1:10253-24341 GCA_029593785.1 Cabassous unicinctus
CCCCCCCCCCCCCAATATTGAGTCATTTTAAAGATGCAAGGCATTGTATGGTGTTCCTAGGGCTGATCGACCACTCTTGTTAGATAGTTAACGTTATGTTTGGTGCTGAATGTCTGATGGCCTTCTGACTCTGTTGCCTGGTTGACTTCGTATCCTTCTCTATTTTGAGTTCTCTTTAGCAGGTTCTGCTCACGTCCATAGTGTTAACTAAATTGTGTGTTGTGTGTAGTTTTACGTGTCAAACGCTTTTATGGTCTATTACATGTTTGCTTTCTCTTTTGCAGCTTACTAGGAATGAGAGTAAACAATGTTTATGATGTGGATAATAAGACATACCTTATTCGTCTCCAAAAGTAAGATCATCTTATAGTCTTGTTTTATCTTTGATGTTTAAGTATGAAATTATTGACTTTTTACCTGCACTTTTAGGCTGTTTAACTGATGTAGCTTTGACAATATCTCAAAGAAAATAATTGATATTTTTTTCTCCTACAGACCAGACTTTAAAGCTACACTTTTACTTGAATCTGGCATACGAATTCATACAACAGAATTTGAATGGCCTAAGAATATGATGCCATCTAGTTTTGCCATGAAGGTAAATTTTTAATTACTCTTGAAGCTAAGTTTTAAGGCCCTGAGATTAGTCACTAACCAATTGAGTTTGTTGTTTTTTTTTTAAGATTTATTTATTTATTTATTTATCACTCCCTTGCTGCTTGTGTTTTTTACTGTGTCCATTCGCTGTGTGTTTCTTTCGTGTCTGCTTATCTCCCCCTTGCTGTGAGGTCCCGCCACATCAGCAGACCACGCCGCGTGGCCGGCCTGCTCTCACAAGGAGGCCCCGGGAAGCGAACCCAGGGCCTCCCATATGGTAAACGGGAGCCCTATCCACTGAGCCACACCCGCTTCCCATCCCATTGAGTTTTTAAACTGTTTGGCTTTCTTTGCTGTTACGAATAAAGTAGAGCTAAAATAAAGGTAGAGGGAGTGGTTAATGGATAATGGGATGAATAAATTAGATATTTATTAATTGACTTCTCCCTTCATACTCTCCTGTGCTCAAAATCTTTTTTTCCCCCCTCAGTGAAGTCCTGGGTTCAATCCCAGGCCACCAGCACCTCAAAAAACAAAAACTAAAACTAAAACACTTTTTCTACATAGCACTTTGCAAAACAGATGAATAATGTATGCTTCATTTAATTTTTTTAAGAACAATTTAAGAAGATCATATATTATCATTTCAGTTTTATAGATGAGGTAATAGGCCAAGGAGCTATCTATCTGCCTGCGTGCCTGGAACTATCTCTCTATATGTATTTGATATTGGGATTGTCTAAATATCCCTGAATCAGGCTACACCAATAGGAAGTCAAACTAAAAAAAGCTTAAATTCTGAGTTAGGCATACATACCATTCTAAATGTTTAGATTCTCTCCAGTGGAGTAGGCATTTCTCAGATGATGTTAAGTAACTTTATAAGTAACTTAAAACAAAGACCTATTATTGTTGTCTGGCATAGGCAGAGTCATGTCCAGTTGGGGTAAATCACAGTGATTGTTCCTAGTTCTCATATTTGGGGATGCCAGCTATAGCTTTGGCACTGAGTAGAAGGTTGTTTTCAAGAAGCTGTTCATAGAGAAATTAACAAAACAAGCTCTGCCTATGTATTATATGTCCATCTGTTCTTACCATGGTAATTTTTCCCCTTTCATTATCCTCCACCCTCACTTGGATGGCATAGGCCACTGTTCTTTCCAAAGATGCCTTTTATCTTCATTTTAACTTTGTCTTAATAAAAATATTAGGGGAGCAAGTATAGCTCAGTGGTTGAACACCAGGTTCACAAATACAAGGTTCCGGGTTCAATCCCTGGTACCTCCTAAAAAATATATATATATATATTGGGGCGGGGAACAGGGTGGTCACAGTGAGATACTTCAGGCCTCCGTCCTCCCCACAGATGCTTTGAACAACCTGAAAGAACTGGCAGAAACATCTTTCTCAAGGCTCCAAAAAGCAGCTAAAGGACTGCAGTAATGGGGTGAACACTGAATCAAGAAAAAGGCTGCTTAAAAGCAGTAGGGGGAGCGGTTGTGGCTCAAGCAGTAGACTGCCTGCTTCCCACATGGGTGGTCCTGGGTTCAGTTCCCAGTGCCTCCTAAAAACAAAGAAAAACAACAAATAAACAAACAAAACAACTCAGGGGAACCGATGTGGTTCAGTGGTTGAACACCGGCTTCCCAGTTACGAGGTCCTGGTTTCAATCCCCGGTCCCCGTAACAAAAAAAAAAAGCCAGTATCAATCTCATGGTGCCTTGTCCCTCTTACACTCTTTTTTTTTTTTTTTAACAATTTATTGAAGTATATCATTCATACATGAACATAAACTATAAGTGTTCAGTAAACATCATGAACTTACAAAATAAACATGCATAACATCATACAGGGCTCCCACATATCACCACCCCACAAACATCCTGCATTGTTGTGAAACATTGTTAACAAATCATGAAAGAACATCATCAAAGTATTACTACTAACTATAGTCCATATCTGCCTCCCCTACACATTTTTTAAGGATATATTTACTTTTATCCATTTTTAAACACCCCCCCCCATTTTTGCTGTTTCTGTGTCCATTCCCTGCCTTCTCTTCTCATCCTTCTCCTCCTGTCTTCACTGAGATTCGATCCTTGAAATCTCCGATGTGGGAGAGAGGCGTCCTACCGCCTGCACCACCTTAGTTCCTGGTTTTTCAGTGTGTCTTGGCTCTCCCTTATGTCACTCTCCTGTTACATCATCACCTACTGTGTGGTTCACAGGGCCTGGCAGCTCACCCACTCATGGGGCCTGACAGCGCACCAGCGCACAGGGCCTAGTGGCCCACATGCCTTCTATATTTTTCTTTTTTTAAATTTTTACCGGGAGGTCCCAGGGGTCAAACCCAGGTCCATCCAGATGGGAGACGGATGCCCAACCACCCAAGCCACATCCTTCCCCCTGCTATATCCCTTAAGGTTGATCAAAGATACCCAAAGTTAGTCTTTTCCCATACAGGATGGTTATATAATAAATCAGGCTTAGTTTATCACCAGCATTCTAAAAACCAGATCTAGGGAGAAAACTAGATCTGGGGACACATGCATGGTTTCTAATATAGCGAATGTTTAGCCTACCCTGATTATCACAAAATCAGGACAGCGAGAATATTCGCTTTCCTCTTACACTCTTAATCAGCTGGGTAGAGCCAGCAGAATTCCCAGTGTGGATCCCTGGTCCTAGTCCAGAGGGAGCAGAGTAACCCTCATGCACATACTACGAGCTAATATGTCTGGCTCAGTGTATCTGGTGGAGGCCTGAGGGACTCACTGACCCGGGACTTGTCCAATGTGTAGAAGGTAGTTCACAGAGTTCTTCTACAGAACTACTGGGTGAGGAGTCAAGTTGTATTGCTTGGGGCAAGGGATTGCTGGCTATAGGACATATGATCCAATACCCGGGACCATGAGGAAACTGTTTCCAAGGGAAGAAGAGACATTCAAAACCAAGTAAACAGGCAAATTCCTAGGACCACACACACATGGCCAAGACAGGATGCATGCCCAAGATAAAAGGTACATGCAGAAAGGGATCAAGATGGCCCCTACACTTTGGCCTCTAGCTGTTCTTTAAACTTGTATGGATAAGCCCAGAAGGAGAGCACTCCCACGGGTCAGTTTGCAAAGACTAGGAAAAGTGTTTTATTCCCTTTTTTATTTTATGTTCTTGGCATTCAGGGAAAACTGTCATAACACTAGGCGTTTACACCGTAAGGAATGGACACCTCAGAGTCTAAATCCCAGTGATAACACATTAAAATATCAAAAGGTCCAGGTTTCAACAAAAGATTACAAAACGTTCAAAGAAACAGGAAGTGGCAGACCAGACAAAGGAGGAAATTAAAGCATCAGAAACCATCGGTGAGGAGGATCAGATCTAAGACATGCCAGTCAGAGACTAAAAAAATGGTCCTAAATATGCCCAAAGAGCTAAAGGAAAACATGGACAAAGACCTGAAGGAAATCAGGAAATGGTAGATGAACACAAAGAGATTAGCAATAGAGAGGTGGAAATTATGAAAAGGAACCAAACAGAGCTGAAGACCACAGTAACAGAAGTTAAAAATTTCCTAGAGGGGTTCAACAGCAGATTAGAACTGGCAGAAGCAAAAATCAGTGAACTTAAAGGTAAGACAATTGAATCATCCACTTTGAGGAGCAGAAAGAGAAATGAATGAAGAAAAGTGAAAGCCTAAGGAACCTGTGGAACACCAAGCATGCACATATATATGCATTATGACAAGAGTCCCAGAAGGAGAGAGAATGTGGTAGAGAGCATATTCAAAGAAATAATGGCTGAGAACTTCCCAAATTTAACAAAAGACATGCATATACACATCCAAGACATTCAATGACCTCCCAACAGGTTAAACACCAATAGACCTGTGCTGCAGCATAATATAATCAAACTGTTGAATGCCAAAGATGGAGAATTCTGAAAGTTGTAAGAGAGAGGCAACATGCCATGTACAGGGATGCCTCAAAAAGATTTAAGTGCCAATTTCTCATTGGAAACCATAGAAACAAAAAGGGAATGGGATGACATTAAAGTCCTGAAGGCAAAAATGGCCAACCAAGAGTTTTTTCTCAGTCAAAACTGTCTTTCAAAAATGAGGGAGAGATTAAGACATTCCCAGATAAACAGAAGCTGAGGGAGTTCATTACCACTAGATCAGTCCTAAAGAGATGCTAAAGAGAGTTCTTTAGCAACATCAAACTGTCAAATGCCAAAGATAAAGAGAATTCTGAAAGCCGCAAGACAGAGGCAGTATGTCACCAACAGGGGAACAAGCTGAACAGAAAGGACGATATATTGAAGCTGCATGAAGAAATGAAAATTTCCAGTGAGATTAACAGCATGGGTAAATATAAATGCCACTGCTATTGTATTTTTGGTTTGTAACTCCGCTTTTTATTTCCTGTAGGACCTAAAAGGCAAATACATAAAATGTAATGAAAAATCAGTGGATTTGGACTCATGAATTTGTGATAAGAGCTATATAAACATGGGGAGATGGAGGAATATAGGAACATAGTTTGTATGTACTATTGAGGTTAAGTTGGTATCAAAGCAAATGAGGTTGTTAGAGTAGGATGTTTAAGCTCCATGGTAACTACAGAGAAAATACTGGAGAATATATAATTTCATAGGGATGGAAATTAGAGTACCAGGTTGCCAGAGGTGGGGAGCAGGGGAGATGGGGACTTAATGCATGATGGGTATAGAGTTTCTATTTGGGGAGATGGGAAAATTTTAGTAACGGAAGGTGGTCAGGGTACTGCAATATTGTGAATGTGATTAATTCCACTGAATGACATGTTTGGGAGTGGTTGAATGGGGAAAGTTATGTTGTATATATGTTTCCACAATTTAAAAAAGAACAACTAAAGAGACAAGTACAGTTAAATGCAATACATGATCCTGGATGGAATCTACCAAGGGAGGAGAGAAAGCTGAAAAAGACATTATTGGACTATGAAAATATTGGAATATAGACTGTAAGCGTTATATCATTGTTAAATTTCTTGATAACTGCACTTAAGGTGGATACATAAGTGAATATCCATATTCTTAGGCAATGTACTTGGCAGTATTAAGTGTTCAAGAGGCAAGATGTATACAGCCTACATTTACGTGTTCAGAAAATGAATTGATAGATGGATTGATAGATTGATGGATATTTAGAATAGATTGATGGATATTTAGAATGATATGGCAAAATATTAAAAAATTGGTGGATCTGGGTGTCTGAGGGGATAGGTATGTTGAGTGAGGTCATCAGGGCCAGAACAAGAATTAGCAGTGGTATAAAACAACAAAACAAATTTTGCTGTCTTATTGTCTACTTTAAAAATTGAACGTGAAAGAATTTCAAAATTAGCTATCAGTTGTCCAAATTAAAATTTCTCCCCCAATTATCATCTGCAAGCATTTACTTTATATTTGTAATGTCTTATTTGCTTCTTTTAAAATATTATTCTTGATTGTTATGAGAAGAAACTAATTTATAAGCCAATGCCAAATGACTAGAAATTCAGTTTTACTATACAAATGCTTTTTTCTTCTGTTTTCTTGTTAGTGCCGAAAACATTTGAAGAGTCGGAGATTAGTCAGTGCAAAACAGCTTGGTGTGGATAGAATTGTAGATTTTCAATTTGGAAGTGATGAAGCTGCTTATCATTTAATCATTGAGCTTTATGACAGGGTAAGTTAAATTTGGGGTGGATGGGGAGAAGGAAAATTTATCATTATATTGTAAATCATTCATGCAGTGGTGTAAACATGTAAATATGGGTGGAGGGCATTTTTTCTGTGTCGAAGGCTGTTGACATGCTAGGAAAATAATCAGGTGCCATGAAAGTAAAATATTATTTTCCAGTAATAAACTTCTACTTTATCTGGAGGTTAGGATTTCGGCAGACTGTAAGCGTTTAGAGTAACATTAAGAATGTAGGAGATGAAAATCTGAGAATTGAAGAAATTAGCTGATACTCAGAAATAATGTATATTATTCCTGAATAATGATATTCAGGAAAAATGTAGTGTAAACTGAAACTAGTCAAAAAGTTGTGTTATAAATAAAACAGTGGTTGGACATTGACATGTTTTCATACTGTCTTGGGTGCTGTCAGTCTTGGGGATAGGACTACTTATGGCCTCACCATCCTTGTTTTCTTCCTCTTATTCTCTTCATTGGTCTCCAAATTCTGTCCTGGGAATGTTTCATTTGCTCCTTATAGCAAAATAAATACCACATGTGTCAAATCTTTAAATATAAAAAAATAAATCCATAGAAATGTTAGATGAAAATATGATTATTGATAAACTTGGAAAGAAAAAGACTTCTAAGACTAACAGTGAACATTTTTCTGATAGATCCTGACTACTGAAATAATTTTAAAACTTGTGTAAGGTAAAAAACATGAACTAGATTGGAAGATGAAAAGCTGGCAAAATGTACTGGTAATCTGTATAGTAAATAAAATGCTCATAACCCTAGTATGCAGTTCTCATGAAGCACTCAAGTGGAACTATAAGCAAAGCACTTGATTAAACAGTTCAAAAAAGAGTAAACACAAATGTCTATAAAAGCACGAATACATACCATCACCAGTTACTGAAGAAATAAAAACGAGAATATTTTTCTTTTTCCTTTCTTCCCTTTCTTTCCTTTCTTTCTGTATCAATGTATAGAAGATTGCAATGTTTGACAGTAACTGGTATTAGCAAGAATGTAGAGAAACAGCAAACTAGAACATTTTTTTGGAGGATAGTTTGACAGTGTATAACACTTTTAAAATTTATGTATATAACCTTTGGCCCAGGAATTCCACTTGTAGGAATTTATCTTAAGAAGCTAATGAAATAAGTGCTCAGGAAGGACTATACCAAGGTATTCATCAAAGGGCTTACCTTTGTTTATCTTTTTTTTTAATTTTTAATTTTATTTCTAAATCTCTTTAAATAAGAGAGTGGTTAAATAATTAAGGTAGACTTACATACTAGAATGCTGTGCAATTTTACAAAATTTAATGTACAGCTAAATTATAAATTTCTTTATAGTATACTTGTAATGATTTTAAGCTTTTTAGTAGAGGCATGACATACACATTCTAAGTGTACAGTGTAGTGACTTATCACAAGTGAACATACTTGTATTAATTATTGATAGCTGTGTAATAAATTACACTAAAAATTAGTGTATTAAAATAACAAATTTATGTGTTAGAAATCTGGACGCAACCTAGCTGGGTACCTTTGGCTCAGTTTTCTCACGAGGTTACAGTTAAGCTGTAGTTGGGGTCTGTGGTCTCATCTGAAGGTCCAATTGGGGAAATTTACTCCCATGCTTACTCACATAATTGATGGAGGCTTAGGTCCTTCACCACATTAACCTGTTAACAAGGCTGCCCCACAGTTTGGCAGCTGACTTCCCTCAGGGTGAGTGTTCTGAGAGAGCCATCCAAGCAGGAAGCCAGGCTTTTTCTAATGTAATTTCAGAAATGACATCCTATGACTTCTACCATATTCAAGTCAATAAGTCCAGCCCACACTAAAGGGGAGAGGATTGGCAGGGATCATTGGAGGCCATCTTAGAGGCTGCCTAGCACCTGTGTACTCGCCATCAGGATAAGAAACAGATCATTACTAATATCACAGAAGCCTCCTGGCAGCCCCTCTAAAACAGTAGTCCCATTGTTCTCTCCATAGGAAACTATGCTCCTACCTTTGAGTACCATGGATTAATTTTGCCTGATTTTGAATTTCATATGAATGGAATCATAGTGTGTTCACTTTTTTTCATTTTTTAAAATTTTTTATATCAATGTTACAAGTTACTCCATTAACACAAGATAATAACTACAATAACTGTAAGTTTGCTTTGGTCAGTGGTTTCATTCCCCCTTTATTTTTGTTCATTCCTCAGTCTTGAGGGATTTGGGATGATGTCCACTCTGACTGCTCCAGCTTGAGAAGGGATGTAGTTATTATGGGGCAGAGGAATGGAATTGTTTTTCTTGCAGTTGAAGACACTCCTCACTTTTGGGATGTGGCTGGTCCATCTCCATTGTTTTGTTAGTTGTCCAGGGCTTGTCCAAAGAACTGGAGGATAGGAGTTGTCCATGTATCTTCTGGGTTTCAGGGCCGATTTATTTATTTATTTCATTCTACTCTGCATGTTTACAGCCATTCAATAAATACCTACATTGAAACAATAACTCCAGGATAAGACAGCTATCACAATACCCCAGTTTGTCAAAGTGGGTTAGATTTGGTATCTATACCGGCTGCTGGGATACATTCACCTCCTGTACCTCTATCAGCACCATCCTCATAACCTCCTCCTCCTCTCTGCCTCTGCCTCCACTATCACTACCACCCCAGGAAGTAACTACCAGAATTGTAGGTTGAGTATGAAGAGGAAACAGCAGTTTCTTCAAGGAGCTTGCCTGGCAAATTCACTCAACTTTGTCAAAGCTCTAACAATGAACTGAAGAAGCACATGGATTATTGTATAATATAAAGGTTATGCCATTAAGACTTACATACAATTAGAAATGATTTCCTATTTTATAAGATCACTACTTAACTTCAACATTCTAAAACTATCTAGATTTTTAAGAGTTTTAAAAAATAAAATATTTTCTACCCTATTTTATTAAGTAGATTATCACAAGAACAGAATAAAGTTTTCAACTTGCAGGAGGTGGTACATATTCAAATTGAGCCACCAAACTCCTATACTGCTGTGGCTTGTCCTATCTCCAAGAGTCTCTAATTGACAGTTGTAGGCTATTAAATTCAGAACTTGAATTTACAGATTAATATGTAAGTTTTTTTCCCCACAGTTCAATATGATGTTACATGGGTGTAATAAAACAGCATTTATAAATATTTTTCTATTAATCCACAAAGCCCATAGCAATCAAATATAATCTACGATTAAATGTCAACCTGTGAACAGACAGCTATTTTTTAAGGAAACTTTCCGAAGCTAACCCATATCATGCAAATATTTTTAAAAATTAAAACAATTTTGAATTCTGAGAGCAATGTTTCTGATGCCTAAGTAAAGTGAGAAGCTCAGTTTTCAATAAAGGCAGCTATGCAACTTTTTGTTTTTTAGAGCAAACAATTCTTCAGGACAGTTTGATCTCAGTTCCCATGACTTTTGACACTAACTAAGAGTCCAAAAATAAAATAATCTCTTTTTTAAGGTCAGCTCTTCTGCCACCTTTTGTACCCTAACTTGGGGGAAAATTGGTAAGCAAAAGTTAAGGTTCTAGAACAAAGAGAGACAGTGTCCTCTGATGGCAAGGTATGAAGAAACAGAATCAAATTAGGTAGGAGTAGACCATCTTAGGACCCTGGCTAACAGGATAAGTATCAGCAACCTATAGCAAGGATACCCAGAAATACTTCCCATCTACCCACAGACATGGCAGCATAGTATAAACGAGGAATCAGGAAATTTGGGTTCTAGTTCTGAGTCTGCCACTAATCAGCAATGTGTCATTTACCCTCTCTGAATCTAAGTTTCTCTTTCAGTTAAATGAGAGGATTGGGCTAAATGATCTCTGGTCCCTGCCTACTCTCACAATTTTATGATTCTATCCTTTTTCCAAGGCCTCAAAAGGTTTTGACTGTCACTAAAAAAATTTAAAAGTGCATAAATGTCACATTTATTTTTATAGCATATTTTCAGTGCCAGCTTTTTGTCTGTGTATGTGTAATCCACACTAACTAGCAGAAGCATTCATCTCAAAATGTAATTTACCCAGTAAATAATTTCAAATACTATGAGTCTTGAACCACTTTCCAAAAGCCATCAAGTTTAAGCTAAAATGTGAAGGAAAAAATATATGGAAACATTTCCCAAGAACTTAAAGCTTTTCAATAAAAGCACACTTAAACCTCAGTACAGCAACAGACATTGAAAGTTGGAAGGGTTCAAAGTGTAATCTCCTCAGCTTAAAGATGAAGAAATGAAATGACTCACAGCCCAGGGCTCTTTTCTATTGTACTACATTTCTTCCTCCTCCTTTTCCTGCTCTATCAAAAACAGCACCCTAGCAGAAAGAATAGGACTCTGACCCATTTGGATTCTAATCCTAACTCTACCATTAATTTGTTGCGACACCTTGGCCAAGTCACTTCCACCCAGGGCCGATATAAGTCCCTGAGAAATGTACTTAATAAATATATTGAAAACTATAGGTTCAAATAAAAGAAGTAGAAGACTCATGATTAGGTGACCTACAAATGAGTGCAACTATGTTATATTGGGGAAATAGCTTTCCATATATTCTCATACATTCTGAGGGGGTGTTTTCGTGTGGCTGTGTGGCTTGCCTGTGGTGTCTGGATGTCCCTAGCATCCTCAGGAACACTTTTGTTTGTGGCATTTTCTGAAGTCTGGCTGAGACCTGCATGAGTGTTAACTCTGGAATGACCTCCTAACTCACTTTGAAATCTCTTAGGCATAAAAACTCTATTTAATATTTTCCCCTGTTGATCAAGGCCTTTTTTCAAATGCATCAATGATTAATGTTTGATAATAATCCCTTGGTGTCAGGGAGGCTCATCCCTGGGAGTCATGTCTCACGTAGAGAGGAAGGTAGTGAATTTATTTGTAGAGTTTGGCTTAGAGAGAGGTCACATTTGAGTAACAAGGAGATTTACAGGAGGCAACTCTTAAGCATTAATTATAATTAGGCTTAGTTTCATTATTACAGGAATAAGGTTCATAGGAGGTTTACAGGAGGCAACTCTGAAACATTAATTATAATTAGGCTTAGTTTCATTATTACAAGAATAAGGTTCGTAAGTGCAATCATTAAGATAGAGGGCTTGGCTTATTAGCCTGTTTTCCTTTATTAGGCAAGGCTCATATATTCCAGAGCTTTTGGCACTCTTATTTGAGAAAGTAGCAGTGCCTCCCCAGGAGGGAAGTTTAATGCTACTTTGTGGGCCTCTGCTATCCAGAAAACATACTTATGGCAACAAGGATACATTTATATCCCATGGAAGTATGTAGCTATACAACATTCAAGCTGTTTAAGACGCACCATCTGTCTAGACATTTTACCCTGTAAAACTATATAACTTATGGGGAAATTTGGTTATTTCTGTGACATAAAACATTTTTCTAATAAAATATGTAACATTCCCATACCCGCCCTATTGACACTTAACATTGGTGTGGTATCTTTGTTACAATTGATGCAAGATTGTTAAAATGTTACTGTTAACTGTTAACTATAGTCCATATTTTGCTTTCGGTGCATTTTTTTTTCCATATACCACCCTATTGTTAACACCCTGTACTAGTGACGTTTAAGATCCTGAAAGAACATTCTTATATTTGTATTATTAACCATAATCCGTGTCCACAGGATTCACTGTGTTATACAATCCCATGTTTTATCCTCTCGCTTTTTTTCTAGTAATGTATATGACCCCAAACCTCCCCCTTCAACTTCACACACACACATACCACAGCACTGCCAACTATACTCATATTATCATGCAAAAGTGTTGTTTAATAATTGTGAACTTTCAAGCTCTCCACCCTTTATTCATTTCCAGCTTCATTCCGTTGTGGTCAGAGAAAGTGCTTTGTATAATTTCAATCTTTCTAAATTCATTGAGAATTGTTCTGGGACCTAATATATGGTCTGTCCTGGAGAATGATCTATGAGGACTCCAGAAGAATGTATATCCTGCTGTTTTGGAGTACAGTGTTCTATATATGTCAGGTCTAGTTCATTTATCATATTATTCAAAATCTGTTTCCTTATTGATCCTCTGTCTAGATTTCTGTCTATTACTGAGAGTGATGTATTGAAGTCTCCCATTATTATTGTAGAGGTGTCAATTTCACTCCTTAGTTTTTCCAGTGTTTGCCTCATGTATTTTGGGGCACCTTGGTTAGGTATGTAAATATTTATGATTGTTCTTTCTTCTTGGTAGATTGCCCCTTTTATTAATAGTATCCTTCTTGTCTTTTTTAACAGTTTTGCATTTAAAGTCTATTTTGTCTGATAATAGTATAGCTACCCCAGCTCTTTTTTGGTTACTGTTTGTGTGGACTGTTGTTTTCCAGCCTTTTACTTTCAGCCTATTTGTGTCCTTGGGTCTAAGCTGGGTCTCTTACAGACAGCATAGAGATGGACCATATTTTTTTTATCCATTCTGCAAATCTGTGTCTCTTAATTGGGGAGTTTAATCCATTAACGTTCAATATTGTTACTATAAAGGCAGTACTTACTTTAACCATTTTGACCTTTGGGTTTTATTTGTCATAACTTATTTTCACCACCCTTTTTTTTTTTTTTTAATTTTTTACGATTTTAATTACTTTTACTGATATAATCTTGATTTCTAGACTCTCTTCCAAGTCACTCAATCCTGTCTTTTGTTTTCAGGCTGTGGCACTCTTCAGTATTTCTTGCAAAGCTGGTCTCTTGGTTACAAACTTTCTCAGATTTTGTTTATCTATGAATATTCTAAACTTGCCCTCATTTTTGAAAGATAATCTTGCCGTATATAAGATTTTGGGCTGGCAGTTTTTATCTTGCAGTATCTTAAATATATCACACCACTGCCTTCTTGCCTCCATTTTATCCTTAGGCTTTTATATGTCATACCTTATTTTTGTCTCTCTTTTTACCCTTTTAGTTACCCTTACTAATAATCTTCATTTCTACATTCTCCTCCAAATCTCGCTGTCCTGTTTTTTCCTTTCATCCTGCAGAACTCCCTTTAGTATTTGTTCTAGGGCTGCCTCATGTTGACAGATTGTCTGTTTCTGTTTATCTGTGAATATTTTAATCTCTCCCACTTTTTTTTTTTCTTTCTTTTTGGAGGTATTGGGGATTGAACCCAGGACCTTGTACATGTGAAGCAGGCACTTAACTACTGTGCTATACCTGCTCCCCTCTCCCTCATTTTTGAAGGACAGTTTCTTGCCAGGTACGGAATTCCTGGCTGGCAGTTTTTCTTTTTCAGTACCTTAACTATATCATACCACTGCCTTCTCACCTCCATGGTTTCTGATGAGCAATCAGTACTTAATCTTATCGAGCATTCCTTGTATGTGATGGATCACTTTTCTCATGCTGCTTTTGGGATTCTGTCTTTATCTTTGTCATTTGACAGTCTGATTAGTTTATGTCTTGGGGGTATTTCTGTTAAGATTTATCCTTTTTGGAGTATACTGTGCTTCCTTGGACATGTATATCCCAACTCCATGTCCCTCATAAGAGTTGGGAAATTTTCAGCCATTATTTCCTCAAACACCACTTCTAGCCCTTTTCTCTTCTCTTCTCCCTGTGGAATATTTGTAGCATGTATGTTTGTGTGCTTCATGCTGTTATTCAACTCCCTGAGACCCTGCTCAATTTTCCATTTTTTTAATCTATTCTTCTATCTGTGTGATTTCAGATGCCTTATCTTGTAATTCAGTAATTCTTTCCTCTGCCT
>JAQZBX010036286.1:0-24239 GCA_029593785.1 Cabassous unicinctus
CTATTTATATAGCTATTGTTATTGTTGTTATTATTGATGAGAACCTTCAGATTAGCCTCAGTTTTCCCAGACTCCCCTCAATATCTTCCATAGATCAAATTCTGTTATTGACCTATCAGCAATCAGCTCTAGGTAACATGAGAATCATACTTTAGATACACACATTTCCTGTAGACAGCAAAACCATGAGCAAGTCATTATTTCACACAGGATGTTTTGGAAGGAGTTTATTTTATATGTGTATATATATATATATATATATATACTTTTAATTTATTTTTTAAAAAGACACTTAGATTACATAAAGGTTACATAAAAATTATAGAGGATTCCCATATGCCACGCTCCCTAGCCCTCCCATTTTCCCACATCAACAACATCCTTCACTAGGGTGGTACATTGTTACGATTGATGAACACGTTTTGGGGCATTGCCACTAAGCATGGACCATAGTTTACATTGTAGCTTACACTCTCTTCCACACAACTTTGTAGTTATGGCCAGATATATAATGGCCTGTATCTGTTATTGCAATGTCATTCAGGACAATTCCCAAGTCCCAAAAATGCCCCCATATTACACCTGTTTTTCCCTCTCCCTCCCCTCAGAACATCTAGTGGCCGCTGCCTCCACATTAATGATGAAAGTTCTGGAAGGAGCTTTTGTGTCCATAATTGATGATACTGTTCCCTTCCCATCCATCTCTACTTCTATATATTAAATTTCAGTACTTTTATATAATACTTTTAATATTCATTATATGGCATCATTGAAATGTTGGTTTTTTATGAATATACAACATGTCTTCCCTGCTAATCTGTAACTACAAAAGCCAGGACTGTTTCATTGTATTTTGTGTCTCCATGGATCATCATGTTTTCACATGGGAGGAATTCAATTAAAATCTGGTAACTGACTGATCCTTACAAGTAAGTGAGAGGACATCTGTACTATACACATGGTGAATTGAGTATTCTTTAAAAACTAAGTAGTTCTTTTATAGAGATAATGTTTTAATGGTTAGGCTGTTAAACACTTGGGTGAAAACTCCAATGTGATGCACTTCAGATCATCTTTATTTATTGGAAAATATATCACTAAGATTTTTAAACATTTTTGATGGAATCCCTAAATACATAGTTATAGATGTAGATACTGGATATAGATACAGAACAGATACAAATTAAGATATAGATATACATTTAAGGAATGATTTAGACCATCAATCTGCAATACACATGCTTCTCTAACCATCTCAAAAGAGCAAGCTAAAACTCATAGCTATAACAAAAGCAACTACTGGCTATAAAACTCTATTAATAAATGGTTTTATTTTTTAAAATGGAATTTCTTGCTTAAATTTCACTTATGCTAGTGATATGTCATGATAAAAATACAAAAATAAGTTATCAAGTTGAGAATTGTTTATTACACCTTTAAGAACATAGTCTAATTAATAATCCAAAATGGCACATATAGGTAAATCATGACAGTTCATGTTAACAAAAAAAACCAACAATTCGTTCAGTTATCTTTTTATACTGAGGAACACAATACTTACACCTTAATGTTTGTTTCATTAAGGAAAGAGAGAAAATTGCAAAATAAAGTATTATTCAGCCATAAACCTTATATACTCTAGTCTAATAATATCAGACTATATACCACTTCAATTAAAATAACAATAATAAAAATCTCAGGAATGTTTTAGATCTTTTGAAATGAATCTTTAACACACACTTTTTTCCTAGACATAAATGTAAAATTTATAAGAATCGCTAAAATCTTCTCTTGTGTTTACCTATAAGAAATATGTCTAAATTTTAAGATTTTTTTCTTTGGTTGTTCTTTTAATAGTAAGATAGTAGAGTACCATCTACCGTCAGATATAAAAAGGTACTAACAAGTTGGTTAATAGAAAATTCGGGGGAGCGGATGTGGCTTAAGCAATTGGGTGCCCGCCTTCCACATGGGAGGTCTCGGGTTTGGTTTCTGGTGCCTCCTAAAGAAGATGAGCATACAACGAGCAGACAGACAAGGGAGCCATCTCTGGGTGGAGGGTATGGGGGCGGATAGAGGGTGGGGGAGGTGGGAAGAAAATAAATAAATAAATATATATATTTAAAAGTTAACTAAATATTGTCCCTGCCTCCACATGCATTATAACTATATAATTTTTTTTTTTAAGTCAGGGTATTATGAATAGAATATGCAGTTTTCTTGGGTAGATATAGAGAAAAGGTCACAAGATCCTGCATCTGTAGGCATCACTGTCAGATCCAGAGTTTGGAATCCTCTAAGTGACAAGACTCTAGATTTTTAAAAACATGAAACACATAAACTCTTATGAGCCATGCTTTCTGCTGAATGCTGAGTTGGCCTAGGGAAGACAAGTGTTCAAGGCAACAAGACCAGCACAAGCAAAGGACAGAGTTGAAAGGACATCATCTGTTGAAGAAACTAAAAGTGGTTCTTTTGGGCTAGAATACAGAATGGCAAAAGATGAGAACGGGGGAAAGCAGAGCTGTGCTAAGTAGTCTGGAGTTTATTCTTTTTTTTTTCTTTTTTGGCTCTCCTGCTGAACTCATAGGCTTTATTTATTTATTTATTTTTAACAATTTATTGAAGTATATCATTCATACATGAACATATCATAAACTATAAGTGTTCAGTAAATATCGTGATCTTACAAAACAAACATGCATAACATCATACAGGGCTCCTCTGATGGCAGGGAGACATGATCACATTAGTATTTTAAAATGCCCATCTGGATGTAGTGTGTGAGATGATATGATGGGGACAATAGAGGCTTCACAGACATCGCTATGATGACAATGACGATGAGGATAACAATAGTGACAGCAGCTATGGAGCAATTCAACTGTGGGGAGGGGCAGAAGCCAGAGTCCGATGGCTTGAATAACACCTAGGAAGAGAAGTGGCAGCGGTGTAGACTCTCAAAGAATTTGGATAGTAAAGGGACTGAGGGAGATAGTTCAGTAGTTAGTGAAAGGGCTGAGGGGAGAGTATTTTTCAGGATGGAAAAATCTGAGTTACTAAGTGGAAGGAGATTGCTGAGAAGGAACACCTATGGACACAGAAGAGGAGAATTAATAATGGGATGATGCCATAGGAAGTTGAGGGATTGGGTGCAATCGCATAAGTAGAGGAGTAACCTGTGGGCAAGAGACTGAGCCTCTTTTCTTGTTTTAAGGGGCAGATTAGAAGGCAATTTTAGATGGATGAGAGGGAAGCTGGCTGAGTATATACTTAACAGTTTCCATTTTGTTTGTATATATGGTTTGGGCACTAAGGAGAGTGGCAATAAATCAGCCAGTATGAACAGGAATGAATGTGACTTTTGTTTTATTTTGCAGAGAGAGAGAGAGAGAAAGAGGGCGAGGGAGAGTAACAGAAAAAGAGATTGAGAAGTGGAGCTTGATAATTTTTGGGTTATAAACATAGTATGGAGCAAATACATATATGCCTTACTTAACAACAGAGATTTACAGTATATAGTATTGCTAAATTGTGAATGAAAATCCTTAGCTATACATTAATATACTTACATTGTCTCTTAGATTTGTCTTCCAAAATTTTTGCATTTCGGAACACTTAAGTAGGATAAAGCCCACCCTGCCCCCTCCTTAATGTGCCTGTCCTTGTCAAAACCCTGGAGAAGAGTATATCTGCCTCCCAATTTATTCATTTGAAGTGAGTTGTAGATGGCTTTGGTAAAGGCGTGATGCCAGAACGAGAAAGCTTCTCATGTGCTGTCTACCAAATCTTCTATTCTCAGTAGGTTCTCTCCTCACACACTTTCTTTACCATGGACTATGGAAAATGAGTATTGCTTTCAGTGAAATTCCTTTATTTGGATATCACACACTACTGATTCGTGTAATAAACCAAAGCATTGAAATTGCCCTCTTTTGTATTGTCCTACTTTGCACATTATTTCTCTGAATAATTAAGCCACAGATCACCTAAAGCATCCTTCTATGAGAAGTGATCTATGCATCCAACTGAGAGAACCCTAAAGATTCTAAAGACTTAGCTCTGGATAACACTATATTTAGGTCTTTTAAAAATACTTTATAACACAAACTTTTGATTAAGCTGGACTAACATACCTCCTCTCACGTTGAAAATGAAATGAAAATGTTTTGGAATACTGAAAATGTGTTTAACAGCTTTCATAATATTACACATATATCTACCTTAGAAAATCAAAAAGGCTGAGATAGCATAACAGCAATATTATTTAACATTTAAGATAAAAGTCAAAGGAATATAAAAACTCAATTATTTGGAATGAGTGGGAGACTGAACTATTAAATATTTTCAGGTTAATTGACAGTGATTCAGGAATCCCTTTTTGTTTAATAAGTTTTGCTGGAGAAATGCTATCAAAAAGTACCTTTCTCCCTTGGAGCTACCCTGAATATAAATGAATGTATCTTTGATAATTGAAGATTTTGCTATGGCTACGAAAATAACCAGAATATTATTAATAGCATGTTTGGAAATGTAGACAGCGGTGGAGATTGGAATGAACATGTAATAGAATCAGGTTGTTGCTTCCCAATAAACCTCTTATTTAAGTTTGCTTTCTTTTAATTATCTTCAATGTAGGTTTGGGAAGAAAGATGGGGGAATGATATCTTAGTTGGACTCCAGGTATCTGAGAATTTCAGAAAATACTCAAACAATGGAATTTTTAAAAAGCTAGTAAGTATTTAATGATTATCTAAATTAGAATTTTCTTTCAGGACTCTGAGCCTATCACATATACATTTTTTTGGAAAAAGTATTGGGTTTATTCAAGTTTTTGTGAAAAAATATGGAACGCTTCATGAATTTGCATGTCATCCTTGCGCAGGGGCCATGCTAATTTTCTCTGTATCGTTCCAATTTTAGTATATGTGCTGTCGAAGCGAGCACTAACACATATACTTTTTAATAAAATACTACATCTTTATTAACCACTTTTATTAAGATGATTAAGTCTCCATCTTAATATTAAAACAGATAAAAAAGACTTGAAAATAAAGGAATTTCACTTATGCCTTGAACTCTTACTGTATATACTATTTTCTTCACTAAATCCTGTATAAAACAAACACACACACAAACAAACAAAAAAACCTCTTCTTCTCTACTTAAGCAGTGTATTATCCAATTCTCCAGATAAGACAAAAGCTATTGGAACTTCTAACATATCTCCTAATCTTCAAAGCCTTGAAATTTGTTATTTTCAGGTAAGTTTTCTTTCAACCTTGTTTTAGGTGGAAACACATTTCTTTTAAAGTTTCTATCATTGGTTTTTAATTGAAAAACCAAGCCAAAACAAAAAAGGTTGCTGATAATCAAAGTCTCAAAATGAAGTAGTGTCAAGTTGTTTTGTAAAAGTGTTTACAGAGCACAGCATACATAGTAACCAGGCTGGGGAGGGACAAAAGGAGTGGATGACACAGCATAGCTATTCTTCTTTCAAAACTGGTCATAAGAGAGAGTGTGTTACGGCGGGAGATTTTCCCCATACCCCAGAGTTGTCAAGTGCCAGTCACAGTAATTAAAAACTGAAAAGTAACATCCGCATTCATTTGCAGGGAGGTAGCTTTTTATAATTAAGAGAGGGAAAGCTAATAACATGATTATGGTGAAAAAATATGAAACAAATAAAGTAAAAAGAAGAATATAAAGGGTTTTCACAATAACACCACCCTAAAAACTCACTATTATTTCTCTCTCAGACTCTTTTCTAGGCATGTCTAAACAAATGCTTTTAAAAAAAGGATCAAAATAGGAATATTATTTTGAACACTGCTTTTTTTCACTTAATAATATAGTATTGCTCTTGTTTCTAAAAGTAAAGATAGAGCTACATCATTATACACATGATATCCTATTATATAGATAATACATAATTTATTTAACTCATTCCTTATTGATTGACATTTAGATTGCTTCCAGACTTTTGCTCTTATACATGCTATGATGAAAAAGCATTGTCTGTATATCATACATTTATCAAATTATTTCAAGATGCATTTCTGAAAGTGAAAGTGTTGTGTTAAAGGACATGTGTAATTTGCATTTTAATACATATTTACAAACCGTACTTCTCAATGTACCAGATTATTCCCCCCACCAATGTCATATGAAGGTGTCCAGTTCTTCAGCCTAACTCATTATAATATTATAATTCATCTTCATCTTGCCCAGTGGAACGTATTTTTTATTTTACTTTTGATTATTAGTGAGGTGGAACATATTTTCATGGGCTTCTTAGCCATTTACACCATTTTCTGTCCTCTTGATTTCTAATGTGGTATTTCTTTTTCTTCTTTTTTATTACAGGTTTGTAAGGGTTCTTCATGTTCATTATATCCAAGAGGCATGTGAGTGTCACATGTTCAGGGAAGAACATGGGCCAGCAATTAAACCTGAGAGTTGCAGCCTATAGGTGGCGTTTAAAGCCAAGTATCAGATGCAATCACCTATAAGGAGAGTTTAAAGAGTAAGAGCGTTCAGGACTAAATCCAGGAAAAGTGTAACACTGAGAAGTTGGGCAGAGGAGGAGAAGCCGGCAAAGGATATAATAGTAGAAAGAATGCTAAAAGAACATGGTGTTACAAGAGAAAAAGATGTTTAAAGAAGGAGAAAATGGTTGTGTAATTCGGTTGAGAGGCTAAAAGAATGTCTGTGGGGTTTGATGGCCTGGAAGGTCACTGGTGTCCCTAATAACAAAGAAATTCTGGCAGAAAGTTGAGGTAGGGATGCAGAAGCCAACCTGGAGCAGGAGTGAATTGGATTCCAAATGGCAGATGTGGCATGCATAAACTCTTCTCTCAAGCAGCTTGGCTGTGAAAGTAGAGCAGAGGGATCAATAGCTGCTAGAAAGGGAGAGTGCCAAGGAGGGGAGGGTGAGGTGCAGGAGAATGATGAGAAAACTTAAGGAGGCAAGTTTTTAAGGAAGCAAGAGATAATGGATTCTAGCAAAAGAACCAAGTTTGGTAGAAATCTCTGGCCGAGGTCATCAATAGCCTTCTTATCAAATCTAATGAACATTTTCCATTTCTCATCTTACTAGACTTCCCTTGATACAGTTAACACACTTGAACCCTTCTTCCCTCCACTCCTTGACTTCCATGACATCTCTCACTCCTGGTGCTTCCTCCCTCTCTGCGTATATCGTGTAACCTCCTTTGGTGCAGCTCTCCCCGTGCCCACCCTTTCTTGGTATGTTTCAGGATTCCATCTCTAGTACATTGCTCTTCTCATTCTACATGCTCTCCTTGGGGATTTCTTTTAGTCACATGGATATGTTGATGGCACCCACACTGCAACCTAGTTCAAACTTCAGCAAATAGACTTTATATCCAATTGCTTGACATACATTTCCATCCAAATGGAATTTCCATCTAAAACTCAAGGACTGCAAACAGAAATAATCACTCTCACCCACTTTAAGATTTGCTTATCTTCTATTCTTTTAATTCATGACATCATCAACTACAACAGCCATATCCAGAAACTCAGGTCATACCCTACTCCTTCCTCTCTCACCATGTATGTGCTATGCTGATTAATACTTAATTGCTGATTTGAAGAAGCCATTAGAGAGGAAAGGGTTGAAGATAAAGGAGACTTTATTTTACTTTTTTGAAGAAAGAAGCAAGGATCGTTTAAACAGAGTTGAGAAATATGTTTGGGATGTTATGGCTGGAAGTGAATGGAGGTTAATATTGTTGTGGATAATAGGAAAACATATTGGGACTGGCAATATTGAGGCCACATTGAGACCAATGGGCAGAAAGAGCATCTATTGAAATTATTCTGACACTAAAAAAAATTAAAGATGAATAATATCATTTGGGGAAGCCGGTGTGGCTCAATCAATAGATCTCCCATTTACCATGTGGGAGGCCCCGGGTTCGCTTCCTGGGACCTCCTTGTGAGGGCAGGCCGGCCCGCGCGGCCCGGTGGGCTGATGCAGCGGGACCTCACAGCAAGGGGGAGATAAGCAGACACGGAGAAAACACACAGCGAATGGACACAGTAAAACACAAGCAGCAAGGGGGGGATAAATAAATAAATAAATAAATCTTTAAAAATATATATATATATCATTTGGTAGTTTCTAAGGTTTACAGGAAACTGTGGTATTTACCCCAAGGATAGGTTACAGGTGAGAACAATTACATTGGGCCTCTGTCTTTGCTTTGTCCTCAGGATGTTAGTCTCCAAGGCATAAAGAAAGTTCAGAGGTGGGGTCAGCTCTATTTGTTGGAAAAGCAAGGAGCTTAATTTCTCAGGTATCAGGGAGTTCACTTGACCAGAATGTCTCTCCTTTCATGCTTACAGATGGCCTAAGTTTGCCTAAAAGGCAAATTCTTGAATTCAGAGATAAGGTTTAAAAATTAGGAAGCATTTAGCAAAAATTTGAATTTAACAAGTTTAAAAAGTTAGTTTGTGAAAATAAATGTGTCAAGATTTATCTTGATTCACTTTTAACTTGTTAAAATTAAGTTAAATGGAAAAGCATTAGCTGACTATATATAGGTTAAGCCTATTCGTGAGGGAAGCAAGAAAAACAATTACTGATTGTCATTTTTCATTTTAAAATGCAGTGTGTGGGTTTCTTTCCAAAAACCCTCAAATTTGCTTCAAATCTTGAGGAATAGATAACACCAATACCTATCATGCAGGCTGGAGAACAATAGCTTACCAGTGTTCATGTTGGCACTTTTCTTCATCACAGACATATCATAACTTTTTGAGAGTTAGGTGACAAGTGCCTACTGTTTTCACACAGAAATTTTGGTCCAAGTTTTATTGCTTAAAAAGTAACAAACAGGTATACAAAATATTTATATTTGAGATTATTGATGTGGTTGTCCAACCGAAGTCTCTTGCTTGTACTCAGTACTCAAATACTATTTCAAAGTTCAAATATGGGGGTAAATTCAATTTCAATTGCAAAAGGTATGTATAGTTGCCTAATAGAGACTACAGTTGGTTTCAGGTCTACACAGGCAGTGGCTCTCACAGTTTACTGCATTTCTGTACACAGGAAATGCCATCCTGTTCCTCAAACACAGTCACGTGTGTCTTCACACAGAATCTCAGAAATGGCAAATGTGCCACAGAATGAATTGGTCTATCAAGAAGTAAGGAAAAAAAAAAAAACAAAAACTGAAGATTTGTTGGTAGCTAACTTAATAATTATAACAATGGGAGGAGTAATAAAAATGGTTCAGTGGGATGAAATCATTGCTACTTCAGCAAGAAAAGGCACTGCTTTTCAAAGGGGCTCGTTTGCATTTAAGCGGGAATCTGTTAGGAAGGTTTAAAACTTTAGGTAGGGCTACTTATATTTTTCCACGGCAAAAAGCATGAAGAACACAGACTACTGGACAAGTAAGATGTATCTACTACCCACCCTTATCCAATACGCAGGATATTGTGATTACAGTGTTCCAAACGCACTGGTTTCAGGGCAGGGCTCTGGACATGGTGGGAAGAAAGATGAAGCAGACATCAGATTCCAGAACAACTTGGGAACTGGGCAGAAATTCAGATATCTAGAAAACAAGTCAGGGACTCTGTTCCTAGAATTAGGGGTAATTTCCAGAGCTGGGATATTTATTTTTATAGGCCAGAAGTTTGATCAAAGGAACAACTTGTTGGATCCAGGGAATAAGCAGGACCAAACAGTCAATTAGGCTGAGCCGCTATGGATCCTCAGAATTCCAGAGGCCCAAAAGCCTGGGAAAGTCAGAAGTCAGGCAGAACAAGCAATTGGTTTTTGCACACTATCCATGTGAGTATACTCTTTCAGGCATTCCAGGTCACTAGTTTCAGAAAATGTTGCTTTCTTGGGCATTTTTCCTGGGAAAACTTGAGTTAGAGCCCTCCCTTCCTCTAATTTTCAGGACACCAGGCTCTACAGACACATTTAATGAATAGGACAAAACCAGCTGGTTATAAAACATCATCTCTCCCTGTGTATAGATACATAAGTAAAGTTTGTTTACTCCATATTGATCCTGAGGGTTCTGCTGGGCCACCAAGAATGTGCACCTGCCTCAATCCTAGCCTCCCTCTCCTGGTTGCTCTCTGTGGCCCGGGCACTCATTCTTCACTCCAATTCTCTGTCAGCCTCCAGTGCCTCTGCTGGTGCAGCTTTCTACCTCCTCCACAGCCAGGCTGTCTATGAGTGTTGTGGACTGATTCGACTTCTAAGGTTGGATTTGGCATGGATGCATTCTTATCCTTAGAGTAAGAAGCCTGTTCAGATTTGCCCCAGTTTCTCTCTCCTGTTGCCATTCTTCCTGGTTACTTAGTGGAAGAGAAAATAAATAGGAAGGATGAAAATGATATACAATCCCTAGTCACTTACCTAATATTTTAATATGCAGCCCTTTAAAACTGTTTTCTGTTTAAATCTCATTCTAATCTAACAACAAAAGGGACATTCTAATACAATACAAGTCTTGTTCTAACCAATTTCCAGTCTCCTTTTCCCAATGTATGAACCAAGGGATATCCACAGCTAGTTGTTTATCAAACAATAATTCAAAAATGAGGGATTGGGCTGTTTCCTATAACTAGTTCTTTCTTTGGGTAGCAGATACTGACAGCAGCAGTTTAAAAAGTTGGGGATATAGTAAGGAATATTTTATTATCCATTGTTAATAATTTAACTCAAATTTGTTGAGGAGAAGTGAGACATTGAGTAATGAACACAGGATAGATGAGTTTTCAGAGTAAGAAGGAGAAGGCTGCTGCTTGAGGGAGCTCCTGGTCTGGATGGAACACCATATTAGAGACAGACCTGACCACAGAAGGTCACTGACTATGCCAACGAGGAGGTGGTGGGACGCTGAAGAAGGGACCAAGCCTCATTCCAGCTCTCCAATGAGTCTGGTTATAGATATTATGGTCTAAGGATTAAGAATTTTATGATACCTTATAGCCTTTACGACCCTATAATTTAATTAGTTGCTTTCTAACACTTTCATCTAAATAAAAAACTTGACACATTTTTGAAGGGGAGTGGGAAACAGATTTGTTGAATGTGTATTAGGCAATTTGCACATTATCTCATAAAACCCCACAGTCCTGTGAAGAATGAGTTGTCTTACCATTTTATTGGTGAGGAAATAGGCTCACAGTGATTAACCATCATGATTAATATCTCACAGCTATGAATGGCAAAGCCTGGAGGTCTGATTCCAAAGCACAAGCTCTTTCAACCACATGACGATGCTGCTATGAAAAGCTCACCATTTATAAACCACTTATATCTAAGCAGAGATATTTAAAGGAGGGGTACAGATGGCTCTAGGGAGGTCCATGAACTCCCTGAAATTAAAAAACAAATGTGGATGTTTGTTTGATTTCCTGGAAGGGACAGTTCACAATTTTCATCAAATTCTCAAAGGATCAACGTTTGAAGAACTGCACTCAGTATATTTAAAAAATAACATCCATATTCCCCTTCAACCCTACCATATGGCATCTCGAGCTTATTCTCAACATACTCAATATTCTTCAATGTTAGGCAGAAGGGTGGAAACCTTAGAAAGAAGAAGATTAAATAATAATGAAATATGCAAGAATTCGTTTATCTATGTGTGCTGTTTGGCTGCTGCTCATATAATTTCTGGTTATCAGCACACCCCAGGGGCTATCGTAGTTTCATTAATATAATTTTAGACTAGAAGAGCCTTGGAGATCAAATAGCCGAATCTTCTCAGTTAATAAATGACAAAACCAAGACCCAGAGGGCTGGAGTAACTCACTCAATGTCACATAACCTTTCACTGGCTTGATAAAGGATTTAACATTTACCCAGAAATCAGGCACTTCTGGCCATCATCTGTGCCTCGATGGTCAGTCAAGGGAAGGAGAAAATACTGGGCTCATGCTCAAATCGACCCTTCCAGTTCAGACACTATTTAGCTTTCGAGCTCTAATCAGATTAGCTGCGGTGGCACCACAGCCGTCTGGCACCAGTGTGGTCTGTGGATGATGTCAGGAAAAGTTTATATGACGCTGAGGATTCTTGTATTCTGAATTAGTAAACCAGAAAAAAGAAGATGCCCTTCTAAAATGCAACTTAATGAGGCAGAGTTTGCCAATTTTGCTAATATAAGCCTAGATATAATGATAAGATCAGTAATTTAATTAGCCTAATTAGAAATGAAAACATTCTATCCACACCATTATTTGAAAGCATAATGACTCTATTGATTTCCATCACAGTGAAAATGTAAGAAGAAACTTTAAAAAAAAATCTCTTTTAAAACCTTTAGACTTTGCATAAGAGGAAACTGCTAAAAAATCAATTGCATTTTTAGACTTGCATTATAAAATTTCAATTTGGTACAATTTGATGTTGGCTGCTGGTCATCCAACATAATTCTAAAGCACTGAAATAAGTGAGATATGTGAAATAACATTTCAGAAAGCTTCAAGTAAATCAACTTAAATGGGCAGTAGGCAGCATGAAGAGTAGGGAGCTGCCTGAAACGGGATCTACAGGAGTTCTCTGCAGTGTACACTTGGGCAGCTCACTTTGCCTCTCTGGGCCTTTGTTTTCCTCTCTGCAAAATATGGCAGTCTGTGTGATTTTTAAGGCTTGTTCCAGCTCTAAAAATTTTAAGTATATGATTCATATAAATCACATTTAAGCTAGAATACCAAAAATGGATTATAAAGATTAACAATGAAAAAAGTAGAGATTGGAAAAAATTAAATCAACATGTTTATATTTTGGATAAGGTCTATATATAAAGACAAAAAGTTCCAAGGAGCCTTATTATAACAATTTATGATAGAATTTTAGAATCTGATTTTAGAATCAGAAGGGGATCTTAGAGGCCATCACCCAATAACATTCACTGTTTTATTTCTAGAAATACTTTTGCACAAAGTATCACAAGGGCATGATGGTCTACCCTTTGTTTGGATATTTCTATTAAGTATTCATGAAATGGGAAAGTCTACTTGGTCAAGTCTAATTGTTAGAAAGTGCTACCTCATGGTAATTAAAATGTGGTGCCTAGTAGCTTTTACTTATTGGTTCTACTCAGTTTTGGTGTATAAAATAGCATTTCTCAATTGACCTTGGGGGCCAAAATTTTCCATCTCATCATATCTGCTCCTTCCATTCTTCCCCTCTTCTTACTGGTGCCTGCCATTTCCTGGGCCCCTTCCTCTATAAATTTTGTGTCTCCTGAAATAGATAAGTGAGATTATATAGGTAGTGAACAAATTAGATAGGCAAAATGATAAAGAACAAGAGGGCTGTACTCAAATACCTTTTAAGAAATATATAATCTCTCTCCCAGCCCTCGGTGAACAGATAATCTAAATTATAAATATCATTAATCCAGTTTGGGGAAGCTCACCTTTTTAAAATATATAATTCAATGCTGTTAATTACATTCACAGTTTTGTGCTTACCTTTAACACATATTTATTTTATACTAAAAAACCAATTAGGTCTTCAAGTGAAAGCAAAAAATCTTGTTTACTTATTACTAACTCATTATCTCTACCTGTACAGTTAATTCTAAATCTTTTCCAATTTCACTAAAGTTTGCATCCTCATTCTCTGCAGATAATCTTGCATTCTATATAATTGGGCTGATTGAATCCATTCAACATGAGGTCCCAATTAGTCTTCTTCCTACCTTAAGATGAATCTTTATCTTAAGATGAATGTTTATTCGTTTTCTCCTTCTTTCCCAACTTAGAGGAAGAATTCTCTCATCTCCTTTCCAAAATAAGCCCTACACTTTCTGCTCTCAATCTGATTCCCATGTGCCTGCAGAAGGACCTTGCTCCATTAAGTCCTCCTTCTTTCTCTCAAATCTTCCATCTTTCTTGGCAGCCTATAAATATGGCCTCAACATCTACATTAGAAAGGCAGCAAAATGGCAGAGTGTTAGATGGATAATGGATGATATTGATGAGTCACTGAATCAGTCATATCTGGAGCACATCCTGATGCTACACTTCTTTGAACATATTTTCCTTTAACTTTTTGAACATATTTTTCATAGCTCCTTTAAAGTCTTTGTCTGCTAAATCCTACTTCTGGGTCATCTGGGGGTCAATTTCTACTGATTCCTTTTTTCTTTCCTATGGCCACCTTCTCCTGTTTCATTATATGTCCAGTACTTTTGTATCGAACACTGGATTTTGTGCATGGCATGTTATAGAGATTCTGGAGTCTTATTTTCTCCTCCTGAGGAGTGTTGATATAATTCTAGAAGACAGTTAAATTACTGGCTAATCACCTTGACATTGGTAGGCTTGGCTTTATCTTTGTTAGGACAGATTTGTGGAAAGATCAAGGGGTTTCTCACACCCCACCAACTCAGCAAGACTCAACCCTGAAACATTGTCTCCCCTGGGAATCTCATCACACCTGGTTTTGAGCTTTGCAGAGCAGGAAGTGGCCCTTAGTCCCGAGGACTGCATTTCTGGTGTTGCACTGGATGCTGGGGATGATAACAGGATGTGGAGGAGCTTTCAGCACGGCTAGGACGGAACACCAACGTCTTCCAGGGTTGCTGGTCCACTCTCAACTTCACAGTAGTCGCTCACTACTAAGCCTCAGAGAGTCTCTCCCTGAGCATGTGCAGCCCAACCCTCAGTCAAAAATCTGTACAGGATGGAAGAAATTACAACACTGATGTGGAGGCAGTGGCCACTGGAGGCTCTGGGGGCAGGGAGTGGGAAAAACAGGTATAATACGGGGGCTTTTTCAGGACTTGGGAATCATCCTGAATGACATGGCAATGACAGTTATAGGCCATTTTATATCTTCCTGTAACCTGCAGAACTGTGTGGGAGAGAGTGTAAACTACAGTGTGAACTATGGTCCATGCTCAGTGGCAATGCCCCAGAATGCGTTTATCAATTGCAATGAATGTGCCACACTTATGAAGGATATTGTTTATGTGGGAGGGTGTGGGAGGTGTGTGTGGGGGTGGAGCATATGGGAAGCCCTATATTTTTTGTGTAACATTTATGTAATCAAAGTATTTTTTTTTAATTAAAAAAAATTTTTTTTAATCTGTGCAGGATCCCCACAGGGATGTCTGGGGCTGCCCTCTGCCAACTCCTTCCTCTGGGGGAAAATTCTGCTGCTCAGCTGTGCTAACTCTCACCTCTCCATCCTATTCTCAGCAGCACTGTCAAGCTCTTCTTGGTCTCCAGCTCACTCCTCTGTGGTTGGGAAAGAAGGGTGATTTGGGGGCTCATCTCATGAATTTCTCTGCCCTCAGGGATTGTACTCTTGTGCCTGCCACCTCTTGTCCAAAGTCTGAAAACACTTATTT
The DNA here is from genome assembly GCA_029593785.1 of Cabassous unicinctus. Taxonomy (NCBI): domain Eukaryota; kingdom Metazoa; phylum Chordata; class Mammalia; order Cingulata; family Chlamyphoridae; genus Cabassous; species Cabassous unicinctus. The sequence continues at coordinate 15,369 of JAQZBX010036286.1, forward strand.
CGTCCAATTTTTTGGTTGTTTGTGGCTGGAGGGCTAGTTCAGTACTAGATACTCTATCATAGGCCAAAACTGAAGTCTTTCTACACTCCTTTCCACATATTTAAACTACAAGTTTATCAGCATCCTAACTGAGAAAGCTCACTTCCTTTCTTTCACAACCTACATTTGGGCAGTCTCAATCAGACATAAGAATTCTACAATCTCTCTCTGAAAATGATTTCTCAAAAGAAACACACAGCCATCACTTTTCTCTCAAATTGTAGGCCTAGTTATTTTTGCCTACTGGACATCTCTCCTGACTTTCCTCTTAGCAACAAAAAATCAGTGTATCCTAAAGAACACATCAACTTTTCTTACTTTAACCAAACTTCTCGGTTTTAGCTATACAGGTTCCAAGTGTCAGGTCACCTCCAGCTTCTTCCATTCTCTTGTCTAACACCTTAAGTACTAAATTTCAGCTATTATGCTCTCAAAGGTTTTTTGAATTGATTCTTTAGCCTTATGACCTCCATTTTTGTTTAGGGATTTATTATCTCTAGTTTGGAATATAACAACAGCTGCCAAACTGCTACCCTTACCTCTACTTCAATATAGCCTTTTTTCACTGTGTCCTAAACAATGTTGCCATGTAAGTCTCCCAAGGTTTAGGTCTTGTAATACCAATCCTTAGCTCAAAAACTTAAAATATCATATAGTTTAGCATTTAAGCCGTGTGCATATAATCCTTATTTGTGTCTGTTATTCTAGCTTCTAATTATTTCTAATGTTCCCTTTTACTATCAAAAGTATCCTAGTTTGGGTGGTAAAATATATGGCTGCTTTATATTTAAGACACCCAAATCTAACTCCAATCTAACCACCCAACCATGTCCACCCAGGAATTTCAAGCTATCATCTAACCAAAACAAAATACTGTTTCCAGTGATCCTTATCCAAGCATTCCATGCAGTCTGTATCTTCTATTGAAATCTTTCCTTCCAAATTCTGCACATTTTAAAACAACTTTCATTTAAGATTCATTTATTCATTCAAGTATTTATAATATATCCACTATGTTTCCAGCACAATTCAAGACAGTGGAGGTAGAATAATGAATTAAAACAGACAAAATTCCTAGCCTTTATGAAGCTTGCAACAGAGGATGCAGACAGAAAATATGGAAGAGACTTGCATCCTCACAAAACACAGTTCTTCTTCCTGTCAGACACAGCAAAGTTATGTTTCCCAGCCTCTCTTGAAGTTAGCTGTGACCGACAATTTGAATCTTGGCCAACAGATATGGGTAGAGATGATATAGGCCAATTCCAGGTTGGGTCCATAAAAAATCTCCTGCCTGATCCCTCAGTCTCTTCTCCTGCCTACCAGCTGAGGCTGGCATCCAGGATGTCTTTGGGAGTCAGGTGTTACAGCAGATCCTCTGAAAGACTACATGGAATAGACTTCCTCCTCCACCACCACTGTCACTGGGTTTATGTGACAGAGAAATAAACTTCTGTTGTTCTAAGTTCCTGAGATTTGGGAACTTACCTGTTAAAGCAGTTAGTGTTACTTTACTTTAGCAAATACTGACATTAAACAAATAAAATATGTAATCTGTCAAGGACAGCTGGTGAAAGGAAGAATCAACAAAAGAAGAGAGAAATGGAGCACATACAGGCAGAATAATTGAGATGACATTTGATCAATGACCTGAAGGAAGTGAAGGAGCAAGGCAAGGAAATATCAATGGGAATAGCAAGTGCAAGGACCTTAAGATGGGAATATACCTGGTGAGTTTGAGGACTTGCAAGGTGACCTGTGTGTGGCTGCTTGAAGTGAACTAAGAATAGAAGACACACTTAAGAGGCATACAAGGGTAAAGGGGAGAGGTGACAGTACCCTTGCAGGCCACTGCAAGGACTGGGCTTTTACTCTGAATGATGTGGCTAGCCATTGGAAGAGTTTGAGCAGAGGATTAACATGAACAAACTTAAGTTTTAAAAGGATCATTTTTGCAGCTGCATTGAGAATTAATTCTAGGAAAGCAAAGGCAGGGGAAAGGAGACAGTCAGAAAGCTATTGAAATAATGCGGGTGAGAAATTATGGTGGCAAAAACCTGGGTAATAATGGTGGAGAAAGTGGGAAGTGGTCAGATGTATTTAGAAGATGGAGCCAACTGGAATTCCTGATGAGTTATATGCAGAATCTAAGAGAAAGAAGTTTTTGTTCTGAGCAATCGGAAGGATGGCATTGCCATCTACTGAGATTGGAGAAAATGCAGGAAGAACATTAATGAGAAAATCAAGGCTTGGTTTTGGATCTTTGAATTTGAGGTGCCTATTAGAATACAAGTGATGCATCTACTGTACATGAGTATGGAGTCAAGGGACAGGTCTGGGTGGGAAATATCAGCCAATTGGTGATATCTAAAGCCATAAGACTAGATTAAATCATCAAAGGAGGGAGAATAGAAAAATGGTGCAACGTTTGAGCCTTATGGCACTCCAAATTAAGAGTTTAAGAACATGAGGAGGAATAAACAAGATTCTGAGAAAGAATAATGAGTGAGAAAGGCTGAAAACTAGGAGTTCTGAAAGCCAAGTGAGAAGAAAAAGTATTTAAAGAAAAATGGAGTAATTGTGGTCATTTGAAGTTTTATGTACCCCAGAAAATATGTTCTTAAATTTAATCCATCCCTGTGGGTATGAGCCTATTTTAAGTAGGACCTTTAGATGAGGTTATTTTGCTTAAGGTGTGGCCACGTCAATCATGTTGGGTCTTAATCCTATTACTGGAGTCTTTTATAAGCAGATTGAAATTCAGGCTGGGAGGGTGGAAACCATGGAAGCAAGAAGCTGAAATCCATGGAACCCAGAAGAGAAAGGAGAGGTCGCCATGCGACTTGCCATGTGGCAAGTTGAGGACCAGGGATAACAAGCAGCCAGAGCCAGAATGCCACAGTCTTCAGGAAGAAACCATCACCTTGATGATACCTTGATTTGGACTTTCTTTTAGTCTCAAAACTATTAGGAAATAAATTCCCATTGTTAGCCCAACCCATTTCATGGTATTTGCCTGATGAGCCTAGGAAACTAAAACAGTAATCAACAGTCTCAAATGCTGATAGATCAAGTTGGATATGGGATGAGAGTTGACCACTGTATGTGCAATAAGGAGCTATTGGTGATCCTGGAAGAGCAATTTCAATGGCATAATGGGATTGAAAGTTGAAAGCCTGTTTGGAGGGGGTCGAAAAGAGGGGAGAAGAGGAACAGTAGGTAGAGTGCTGATGACTGTTGTCTTAGTTTGCCAGGGCTGCAATGACAAATACCACAGGTTGGTTGGCTTCAACAACAGGAATTTATCTCAGTTTTGAACGCTAGAAGTACAACATTGAGGTATCAGCAGGCCATGTTTTCCCCAAAGCCTGTAGCGTTCTGGTGCTCGCTCAATCTCTGCCTCTTGCAAATGGTGATCTGTTTCTGCCTACTCCTCTGGTTTCTATTTTTGTGAGCAATTTCCTTTGCTTATAAGGACTTCAGCCATATTAGGTAGATGAAGGCCTACCCTCATTCAGTTTGGCTATACTTTAATAACATCTTCGAAGGTCCTACTTAGAAATGGACTCATATCCACAGAAAGAAGAGGAATTTGGACTCAAATTGACAATTGGTTCTTGCCAGAATTTCCAGCCAGCCAGCTTCCCTTGGGGAATTCAGACTAAGGACTTTAGCATCGTGTTTATTGGAGTTTACAGCTTATGGCCTGCTCTATGGAGTCTGGACTTGCCAGTGCCCATGCAGTTCTGAGTCAGTTCCTTATAATAAATCACTCTCTCTCTGTCTCTCTCTGTCTCTCTGTCTCCTCTCCTCTCCTCTCCTCTCCTCTCCTCTCCTCTCTTTTCCTCTCCCTCCCTCGTGTTGGTTCTGTTCCTCTGGAGAACCTTGAGTAGTACAACTGTTTAGAGAAGTTGTGCTCTAAAAAGGAACAAATAATTGGGTTTGCAGTTGGAGGGAAAATCAGGGCAAACAAAAAAATTGAAGATGAGAGAAAGAACAGCATGTTTACATGCTGTGGGAATGATCCAGTAGAAAAGAATATTTTGATAATTCAGGATAGAGAAGGGAGAATTGGTGGAATATTGCTTGTGAGTGAGTAAAAGGGAATGGGATCTAGTGATTAAATGGCAAGTCAGTCTTGGATAGGAGCATGGGCAGCTCATCCAGAGGAAAGGGGGTAAGACAGAGAATGCAGACACAGAGGCTGGGCAGCAGTAATTTTGTTGGTGGCCCTTTTAAAGTTCTCTTCTGATTGCTTCTATTTTTCATGAAATACAAAGCAAGGTGATGAGCTAAGAGTGACGAAGGGGAGTATATGTGGAGGTTTGAGAAGAGAGGGTGATGGATGGACTAGGGAAATCTAGCCTGGTTTCTGGGAAGCAGTGAGGACCTTTGGGGATAGTGATCACAAATTAAAAGTGAGACCACTTGGCGTACTTGTTTGTTTTTATCCAGAAATATTGGACTGCAATGGAGCAGGCTCTGCAAAGAGCATTAGATTTGGCCACTGACAGCGTTGAGGGTATAAGCAACGGAGTAATTTTAATGAAGAACTACACAATTTAAGATGGTAGGAGGGACATAAAGCTATGAAAAGACTAGGGACAGTGTGAAGGGAGTGGGATTAATAGATTGTAGACCCCTGGGAATTGCTGGAATCAGGGTAGCAAAGGGAGCAAGGTGGAAAGATAAGCGGTGGTTGGAGAGGTGATTTGTAAAAGGGATTCTGAAGGGCATGGTAAGGAGAAGGTTTTGACTATGAGGTGAGTGGCAGAAGCAAGGTAAAGGACAAGACGGGCTCAGATATTTCCTGTCCTAGAGGCTTTTCCTGATTTCACCTTTCTTCCCCTCTTGCCTCCTCAGTCTCATGATACTTTATCTGCAATTCTCTATGACTCAGTAATCTACTTTGCTGTCACACATAGATGTTTCAGACCAGGATTTCCTAACCTTTTTTGTTCCATGGACCCCTTTGCCAGTCAGGTGAAAACCACGGACCCCTTCCTAAGTCCACACTATACTGTGTATTATTTAATAAGTATATCATACCTGCACCAACACGTCCCCACAAGAAAAATGTTGCTTTTTGAATTTCAAAACTCATGGACCCCTTGGTAAGAGCCCCCATTTTAGAGTATAAGCACCTTGAAGTCTGGAAATGTGTCTGCATCATCTTCATGTCCTTCAGTACCAAATAATTCCCTGACTACACTTAATAAAAGCATGAAATATGTATATTGAGTCAATAAGCATATAAATAAATAATAAGCTTTAGATTACATAGATGTTACATTGAAAATATAGGGGATTCCCATATACACCGCTACCTCCCTCTCCCACTTTTCCCACATTAACAACATCTTTCATTATTGTGTTACATTTGTTATAATTGATGAACACATATTGAAACATTGCTGCTAACCACAGTCTATAGTTTGCATTATGTTTACACTTTGCAGGCACAATTTTATAGGTTTTGACAAAACGTAGAATGGCCTGTATCTGTCATTGCAATGCCATGCAGAACAATTCCAATGTCCCCAAAATGCCCCATATAACACCCATTCTTCCCTCTCCCTCCCCTTGGAGCCTCTGGTGACCACTGACTTTATATCAATGATACAAATTCTTCCATTAGTAGAATAATAATAAGTCTACTTTGGTCCATGGTTGCATTTCCCCCTTATGTTTGTTCATTCCTCAATCTTGAGGATGTGGGGATGGTGAGGCCCGCTCTGCTTCCTAATGAGAGGGGGTGCTTTATACAATTTTAATAAACTAAATTAACACCCACTCGTAGACATTTTATGCTTATAATACAGGCATAGAAGCTGAAAGGAAAACGATTTCTGTGGCTGATCTGGGAGCACATGAAGAACGGGTGGCTCCTGGCTGAAGCAGGGTCAGAGTGTTTACTGGATAGGGTAGGGACTGGCAGACTTTTTCTGCAAAAGGCCATATGGTATATATTTCAGGTTTGGGGGCCAGATGGTGGCTGCTGAAACTACTCAATTCTGCCATTGCAGTGTGAAAGCAGCTACAGACAATATGTAAACAAATGGGCATGGCTGTGTTCTAGTTCTTTCTTTACGGACAATGCAATTCAAATTGCACAGAATCTTCATGTGTCATGGAAGACTATTCTTTTGATTTAAAAAAAAAAAATTTAAAAATGTAAAAACCATTCCTAGTCACTAGGCGTACAAAAAGTGATGACAGGCCTTTGGCCCACAGGCTGCAGCTTGTTGAATTCTGGAACAGGGAAAAGTTGAGTACTTGTCCTTGGGGTTTTGGCTTAGGCATTAGTTTCGACTTTAACGGAAACTCATGTTGGTCATCACACCTGTTTTCTTGCCCCTTGCTCAGGATCAGAAAAAGGTTTCCTGAGAATGTTTATTGGCTAGTTGAATTTCATAAGGCTAGGGAGTTAGAGAGCCAGAACAAAAGAAAGGAGGGTATTTTTGTTTGCTAAAGCCTGTCAATGCAAAAATACCAGATATCGGTTGGCTTTAATAATGGGAATTTATTGAGTAAAATCTTAGTCCAAGGCTGTGAAGATGTCCAAATCAAGGCATCATCAGAGATGCTGTTTCATCAAATTGCAGCTGAGGGCAATCAAGCACGTGTGGCATCGTCTAAAGAGGGTTTCTCTTGGAGCTCGGCTGTGGGTGATCAAGCATGAGGCAAGGCATAATGGTGGCCTGTTCATCTCTCCCCTCTCCTCCAGGCCTGTCTTTTTCAGCTTCCAGCTGCTCCATGGGCCTAGCCTCTTGGGGTCCTCGTTGCCTCAACTTCAGCTGCTTGGCCTACTCCAGCCTCCGGCCTCTCTCTTAGCCTCTCAGGTTTTCTCTTTCTGCAGCTCTAGGTGATCTTGGAGTCCTCTCTCATATGGCAGGGTAAAATGGCAGCTCTCTTCTCTAAGTTCCATTTATATGACTCCAGTAAAAGGATTAGGACCCATGCTTGGTCCCACAATCTAATACCCATTAAATATACATCCCAGAGACTTAAATCTTCAGGCTGTTCTTATGCCAGTTGAACCCTGAATCTCAGAGGAGTTGCAGCCAACACCTATACTCTAGTTCATTGGACATGCCCAGGACAACTAACAAAAGGATGATGATGGACAATGCCCATGCCAAAAAAACAGAAAGTTATCTACAGCTGCAAGCAAGCAAGACAGTTCCATCCATCTGCCCCATGGGCTCTAAGGCCCCTCTCAATCAGAAGCAGAGTGGGTATCACCATCCCCAAATCCTCAAGATTGAGGAATGGACAAGCATAAAAGGGGGAATGCAACCATGGACAAAAGCAGATTTATTATTATTCTAGTAATGCCTTAAATGAAGCAATCTAATCAAATATGATCTAATCAAAAGGTCCCTTGACTGACTCTAACAAAAAGCTCCCACATAAAATAGGTTTATGTGCAAAGGAATGGGTTAGCCTTAGAACATAATTTTCTGGGATCCAAAAAAGGCTCAAACCAGAACAGAGGGAAAAGACAGAAGGCAAGGGGGGAAACGAGAGACCCTCTATCATGTTTAGCTTAGTCTTTTTACAAACCAAAAATTAGAAAAATTCACTCTCTTGAGACTACACAGCGCAAAAGTGAAAGAGTTGAGACAGAACCTTAATCTGACTGAGTCCTCATTCCCTTGGCCATCATACAGTACTTGGTTGCACAAGCCATGTTAATAATTAATGCCTTTCTTTTAATGTGCTGACAATAGTTCATATGTCATGCAAATAGAATATTCTGTATGTATTTGTTGGTTGAAGGAATGAGTGAAATATCTAAATAGTGGCATGGTGAAAGCATAAGTAGCCAGTATCATTTTAATCAATACTTTTAACTCATGTTTTTATGCAAGACAAGGGCATTCTTCTGACCAGCTATTGAAAGGGCAAAAAGCACTCTTTTTGTACTAGTACAAATTCCATTTGTTTGAATTAGCCCACGATCTGTCACAGCTAAATCTCCAAAAGATGTATGAGTAGAGAGGAAAGAAAAAATAAATAACTCAGATTTCTGTGAAAATTTCTAGGTAAAATACATTAGATGACCTTAGTACTGCATTTTCAAGTTTCTTCTCTATAGTTCAAATTTCATAAAATATAGGACAATTTCTACAGCTAAGAATAGAGATTAATGGACTCAAAAAGACCTATTTTCCAAGCACATGCATTTGTTCACTTTTTCTTCTTTGAGCCACTTTATCACCTTTGACAAAGTACTTGCTCTTTTCTATATTTCCCTATTTCCCTAAGAAGGAAATAATGAAATGAAATTATATTCAGCATGAGGTTATTTAGATATTGTTGGAAGACATGATCCTTTGGCTGCATTAGGACAAATCTCCAGTTAAAGAAGCTACAAGATGAAGGAGATGGTGCATTTGGCAAAGAATGAACATCAGTGTGACCTTTTAGCATTACTATTTTCCCAGTTTGACTTACATTGTGGGAAAATCTATAGCAGAGTGTTTTTTAGTTTTTTGTTTGTTTTCTTTATAATACCAAGTAAAAAAGATATAAGAATTCCACAAGATTCACAGTTTTTCAATTTGAAGTTGCAAATATTTGCAGAATCACTTCCACCCTTAATAAGAACAATACATTAGAGGTTTTTTTTTAATTCTCCAAAAAAATGGGTTGGCTCTCCTGGGTTACACTTTCAATAGGACATTGACTGCCAATAGTGGATTAGTATGCAGGACTAGAAAGAGTGAAAAAAGAAAATGAATTATGTTCCTTTTACTTCTTTACAACAGGCAATGCTACTGCTGCTTAGAACAAGCTATACAAACAGTAGTAATTATAACAATAATA
>JAQZBX010036287.1:0-24239 GCA_029593785.1 Cabassous unicinctus
TCTTATATTTAGTCTCTGCTTTAGTCTTTGCTTTAGTCTCTGCTTTAGTCTCTGCTTCCTTCAGGTCTGGTAATGGGGAGAGACACCCAACTTTTCTCGCCCCAAAGGCCACCATAAAACTTTGGCGGGATGTCCTGCCAGTTGGAGAAGGGTTTTGAGGGTCTGTCCTCACCACCGAGATCCCGGGATCCTGAATGAACCCACAATTAAGTGAGATCACTTATTTAAAATAAAATTTTGAAGACAGAGGGTTGGACTAAAGGTACCAGTAATTATCTACATACACTCGACTATGTTTAGCTCTTAGAATATGCTCCCATTTTTCTGGTTCAATCTAAGTTTATCTGGATCCTTGTTTTTTCCTTCATTTCCCCCTTATTTTTTTAATTGTAATAGCATAATATGCATAGTAGCAGATTGTTGGTGCATTAATTGGTTAAGTTGTTGCAATCTTCTGCAGATTAAACAATATAGAAAACACAATATTAAGACAATTATACATATGAACATAATAGATCCTGACAGACTATGTAACCATTGTGTAGGATGCAACTGTTCTAACCCAGTTATGAGCACTTTCAAAATATGTTTCCTAGTTATAACTTGTAATTGTTTTTCAAATGTTTGATAAATCTTCTGTTGCAAGTACAGAATTTCCTTAGTTAAATTGTTATGATTTAAAAGATGTTTTTTTACAGAGGCCAAGGAAATTCAGTTGCATTGTAAAGCACAGGAGTAATATAATAAGATGTTTGATTCCAATCACATTTCATTTTCATTTGTAATTTCATAGCTTGAATCTGATCATCTAACAAAATAACAGTTTGTTTTAAATCCTCTAACTTCTTATGTATTTCTGAATCTATTTGTTTTTGAGTTTTCTGCAATTGTATGTTGTTGTCATGTTTGGACAAAGTCAGCAGTTTGAACTCTTTGTTGAAGGGCTATACCTGCATTAGCCGCTGTTGCTGTTATGGCTATAATACCCATAATTACAGCTATTAGCATTCTAACAAATTTTCTTGCTCTTTTCAGCAATCTTTTGGAGATAGAAGTTAATACCCCCATAACTGGGGTCTCCTGCCATTCCCGATTCATTTGTACTGGCAACCACACTCCAATTCTTGCTTTTAAGATGTGAAGACTAGAGGTATTTGGGAAACTAATAGAATTGTTAATACAAATATATAAAGAGTATTTGTTTAAACATTCTATTGTCCCATTACTATTGTTCCAAACAATATTACCCAATAACAGAACATAAGGAAGCTGTACACAAGCTTTAACCCATTTAGTATTATTATGAATAAGGGTAAAAGTATAATTAGTACTTATATTAGAAACGTGGCCCCACCAAGAACTAACAGTGCAGAAGGTGGTTGAGGGGGATGACCCACCCTGAAAGGGTTAGGCGCCGTAAAGCCTCCCCTATGCCAAATAATGGAATTATTTGCATGTGTACTTATGCTTTGGTTCTCCTTATGCCATTTTAAATCGAAAGGCCAGCCCTTTTCACAGGCAGAGCCTACAGGATTCCAATCACAGATGATTTCATAGGAATTATTAACTAACACTTGTAGTTCTGAGCCATAATACACAGTCCATGGAAATACAGGACTGTGAGCATACACATAAGGAATTTGGCACATGGGAATTCCCCCAGGAATTGGAATTTTATTCTTAGAAATATAGCCTCTAAATCTTTGTGATGCAAGTGAATAAATGGAGTGGTGATTATGAGTACCATTTTTTCCAATACTTAATCTTAATTGATAATGTATTTTTAAACAATGATCTCCCTCTTCAAAACATATGGGCATGCCTTTCACTCCTGTAGAGTAATTGTCAATCAATTGCCCTTCCTTTTCAGGTTACAATGGTCTACGGGTATTAAATGGCCCAGGAAATTGGACAGTTAGATTATTATAAATCATAATTGGAGGATTTGTCCAGGGCACCCCTCTAAATAGGGGTGGATTAGGTATATAGGCCCAGTATGTATAATTACCATCACTATGACTCCAACTTACCTGTATAGCAGTAATAAGTAGCATGGGCAAAAACAAAGTTTCAGGATTGAGAGATGCTTCTTGATTTTAATCGCTCCCATATCGGAATCGTGATCTTTTCGGGTTTTTAAATAGGGAACATGAAGGTACTTTGAGTTTTATTTTTTTTCTAATCTGTATTTCACCTCCTTTATTTCTTCATCCATGGATTGGTGAGGATTCATGACTTAACTTTATTCTATTATCTGGAACCCACACCTTTGCTGCACCTGTAGAAATATAAGCAAAACTACGGCCCCAACAGATAACAGTTGCCAGTTCCCATTGATTAGTTTCCAAGTTTAAGTACAAAATAGGCTGTTTTAATGGTTGTAATTTCTTCCCTGGCCAGTGTTTACTCATAGGTGTGTAACCATTTGCATCCTCATTCAAAAAATTGAGTGTGTATAAGGCTTTCATAAGTCTTCGCTTGGGGGTATCCACATATTCTCCTCCTTGCTGTTTTTTAAGCATAGCCTTCAGAGTTCTATTTTTACATTCAATAATACCTTGACCAGTGCTATTATAAGGAATACCTGTCACATGAGTAATATTATAGCTTTGAAAAAATGTTTTACATTTAAGAGAAATATATGTAGGAGCATTACCTGTTTTGATGATTTTTGGAACTCCCATGGGATCAAAGGCTTCCAGTAAATGAGTAATAACACTATTACCCTTTTCAGTAGGGAGGGCTGTAGCCCAAGATAGAGAAGAATATATATCTACAGAATGATGAATATGCTTTAATTTACCAAATTGAAGAAAAATAGTAACATCCATTTGCCAAATATGATTAATAGTATCTCTATGAGGATTTACAACAGGGGGCAGGGAAGGAGCATGAAAATGAGCTTTGAACAGTTTTAGCAGATTGTGGGGACCAATAACTAATTACCTTAAATGTATTGGCATCAGTAAAATATGTTTGCCCTCCCGGAATTGGGGAATCGACGACTTTTTTAGGTAATATCCAATTTTGTAATTTTAGAAATTGGAAAAGTTTAATTTTAGGAAAATTATTATCTAATATGCCAAAATCATCACTGGTAGCTATCTGCCAAGACTCATTTAACAAAATAGCATCATTTCTTTCTTTTTTTTGTAAGAGGCAAAATTATTATTTGTGGTTCCATTTCACATAGTTGTTGCAAACGTAAACGGCCTTTTATTATGATTTGCACCATTTTATTTATATAAGTTTCCAATAATTTTGACTGTTTGTTAGGTAAAAAAATCCATTCAATAATATGATTAGCCTGTGTTAAAATTCCAGTGGGGGAATAAAGAGTATGACTAACTAATAAACGCAATTGCTCAAAAGTATCAATACGTTGCAATTGTGCTCCTTGAATAATATTTTCAATTATAATTAACTCCTGCAAAGCATCAGGAGTTAAAGTACGATGACTATTTAATTGAGAATTACCCTCTAATGTTTTAAATAAATGTTGAAGCATATAATTAGGAATACCACAGCTAGGTTGAAGCCAATTAATGTCTCCTAACAATTTTTGAAAGTCATTTAAAGTTTGTAAAGTATCCTTTTTAGTTTTTACCTTTTGCAGTCGAATAGTTTGCTCGTCTAATCGAAAACACAAATACTTCCAGGGAGTAGAAAATCGCATTTTTTCAGTGGCGATAACAAGGCCATATGCTTTACAAAATTTTTGTACATCCATAAAAATTAGCTGTAGTTGTTGCTCATTTTCATGTGCTAGCAAAATATCATCCATATAATGATAACATAGTAACAATGGATATTTCTTTTAAGTTTATCAAGTGGTTGTTGTACAAAATGTTGACATAATGTGGGACTATTTAACATACCCTGTGGCAATACCTTCCATTGATACTGTTGAGTAGGAGATGCATTATTAAACTCAGGTACAGTAAATGCAAATTTTTCACAATTGGATGGCTGCAAATGAATGGTGTAAAAACAGTTTTTAAAATCTAACCCTTTATGCTCTGACTCTCAGCATCTTCTCCAACACCAATGACCAGTTTTTCCTCAACCCCTCCAGGATCAGGTCAGAGACACCCAATTAAAGCACAAGTTCCTTAACAGGCCTGAATGCTGTATCCCTCTCCACTTTCAGGACTTGCTTGAAAAACTATAAGCATCACTTACCTTCTAACATATAGAGATTAACATACAGGTTCCAGAGGTGCATGCCTGCACCCTCCAAGCAGCCCTGTTAAGACTAGCAAAAATACTGAGAAGTTTGGAGTACCCAAAGAAATAAAAGAACAGATACCAGCTGAAAAATGGGCCATGGGAAACCTCTGCGAGGAGCAAAGAATGTGCAAGAAGTGAAGGTAAGGCTGGGAGAGAACAGCACACCTTCACACGTTAAACAATATCCACTGAGACACAAAGCAAAAATAGGCATAGCATCCTTGATTAAAAGTTCCTCAGTTGGGGACAAATAAGACCCTGCCAGCTGGACTTTAACACATCTATCTTATCAGTCCTAAATCCTGGCACATGAGAATATGGTACAAGAATTAAGAGCTGTCAATCAAGTAGTAGAAGACTTCCATCCAATAGTGCTTAACCCATATGCTATCCTTATCAACATTTCAGATGCTTATGATTGGTTCACTGTTTTAGATTTAAAAGATGCTTTTTATTGCATACCCCTAGGAAAAGAATCACAAAAACTGTTTCTTTTGAATGGGAAGATCCTGAAACAGGAATAAAACAACAATATTTTGGACTGTGTTGTCACAAGGACTCAAAAATGCCCCAACTCTTTTTGAGCAAGCACTGTGCAAGGACTTACACAAAGTATAACTCCAAGAAGGACTTTTCCTTCAATATGTTGATTATCTACTCATAGCCAGTAAAATCCAAGAAGCCTTAAATCAAAACACCATAACAATGCTAAAAAGGCTAGCAGAAAAAGAATATAAAGTATCTGAAAAAAAGGCCCGAATAACACAGACCCATGTTAAATATCTTGGATTCGAACTGTCAGAAGGACAATCAGCCTTACTAGCTGGCAGAAAAGTATCAGAGTATCAGAACATAGAAACAGAGAAGAACTTAGAGGATCCCTAGGTTCAGCTGGCTATTGCAGGCTTTGGATACCAAATTTTGGACATATTGCTAAACCCCTATATGAAGACCTTAAAAGGGAAAAAAAGATCCTCAAGAATAGACTCCAGAATGCTCTCTAGGATTTCAGAACCTTAAAGATGAATTTCTCTCAGCGCCAACCCTAGGATTCCCTGACCTAGGGAAAGAATTTGAAATATTTATACATAAACAACAAGGCATTGTGCTAGGAGTATTAGTGCAAGAATTTGGAGTAAACCACTGGCTGGTTGCATATTTATCAAAGCAACTGGACTCAGTCGCCAGAAGCTGGCCAGCCAGCTAACAAGCAGTAGCTCTCACCTGTGATATTCTTTAATAAGTAGAAAAGTTCACATTGGGCTCTCCCACCCAAGTCTTCACCCTGCATTAGGTTATTACCATACTAGAACAAAAAGGGGGTCAATAGTTAGACATAGACCATCTAAGCAAATATCAAGCCATCTTACCAAACAACCTAAATGTCACATTAAAAACTATAGATAGTTTTTCAGCTATCTTTATTACCCCATATGGCACCCAATGGATTTATGGAACAAGTTTGTGGCCATGGCTTCCTCCAGGCTGTCTAGGAAGATGTACCCTAGGGTTGCCATGGGTCCAAGAAACTGGTCTTACCACCCTCCCATCTGTTGCAGCTAACTTAAGCCTGTTTCAAGCTAGATGTATATATTCTGTCTTTCATTGGTATAATCACCTAGCAGCAATTTTTTATCCTTCCATAGGAATTGAGGACACTATAGCAAGAATAGAAGATCTAAAGAATTTTATCTCTCAAGGCTTAAATGATAATTACCATAGTATGACTCTTATTAATATTGAAATGACTCTAATGCGCAAGGCTGTTCTCCAAGATCAAATATCATTGGACATTTTATCAGCTTCTCAAGGAGGTACATGTGCTATAATAAAAATTGAGTGCTGTACTTACAACCCTGATAAATCTAACAATTTGAATCTAACATACCACTCTTGATTCATATTAATAAACAACTTTAGGCTATGTCAACCCCATCCACTCCTTTCAATTTCCTTAATTTATTTAGTTAGATTCCATCCAGTATTGGATCCTGGCTATGCAGTATTCTCCAAAACTGTCTCATAATTATTCTACTAATAATAATCAACCTGTGATTCTAAAATGTACTATCTTCTTATGTAGCCGATTAATTGTTAAATGTTTTTCTTTATCTAGAGCAACTTCCCATCCCTTGAACAAGAATCGGTGTTACTTACATATCATGGATCAATGTTTCTACCAAGAGACTCTGAAACTCCTATATCCCATCTCAGCAGCAAGCAGGCAGATCGAAAGACAACTGAATTTCCCCAAAATTTAATTCCATGATTGGAAATAAAAGTGTAATCAGGGGGAATTTGTGGCTCAAGTATAATCAGGGGATTTGTACTATGAACAGAATACAACGTATTTGTAACCTAGCAAGCACCTTACAATAGGCATAAAGTTTCTATGGAAAAGCACATAGACCTGTCATGTTTAATATTAACTACATCTTTTACTTCTGTTTCTTTGTAAAGAAATTGTATGGCGTATCTTTTTAATGCTTCACTCATTCCCTATTATTACCACTGTGATAGTTAGAGGAGCGAGGCACAATATGTATCTTAAATGTTAACTAGAGCAGAAAAGCTAGAAAAGCTCCCCAAATCCTTTCCCAAGTATGTCGGGTCCACGATTAATTCTCTTTGTTTCAAACCTTTATAAAAGTTTTGCAAAAAACCCTTGATGAAGAGGCAGATTTGAGACTGATTAGATATCCTGTCCTCCCTGGCTAACAAAGCCCCTTTTTCTTCCCAGTCTGAAGCAAGTCAGAAATAAAAGGACAAATATTGTTTGATTGCTGTATAATGAAATAAATACATTATGTGAAATATTAATATGGGGAAAATTGTGTACATAAGACCAGTTTTCTTTGAAGCTGAACAAATGTAGGCTAATACTACAAAATGTTAATATCAGACAAAATAAAGAAAACATTATACTAAGTGAAGGAGACCAAACACAGAGTATACAGATTACTTCATTTTGTATGATTCCTTTTATACCAAATGTAAATATGAATCAATTTATAAAGATGAAACTAGATTAGTGATTATGTAGGACTGGGGAAGGAATGTTTTACCACTGTAGCAAAGTAATATGCTTTAAATTTGGGAAGTGAGAGGCCTCCAACTTCATTCTTCTTTTTAAAGATATTTTTGGATATTCAGAGCCCCTTACACTTCCAAATAAATTAGACAATTGGCTTTTTTATTTCTACAAAAAAGGCTGTTGGGATTACTATTGGGATTGCATTGAATCTAAATTGGTTTGGGTAGAACTAACAGCATAATGATATTTAGTATTCCAATCCATGAACATGGAATGTCCTTCCATTAGGTTGTCTTCTTTGGTTCCTTTAAGCAACGTTTTGTAGTTTTCTGATTACAGGTCCTTTATGTCCTTGATTAAGGTTATTCCTAAATATTTGATTGTTTTAGTTGCTATGATTTTTTTCTGATTTCTTCCTCACATTGCATATCAGTAGTTTATAGAAACACTATCGATTTTTGCATATTAATTGTGTATCTTGAAACTATGATGAACTAGTCTATTAATTCCAGTAGCCCTGTTGTGAATTTTTGAGGGTTTTCTAGATATAAGATCAAGTCTTCACCGAATAATGGAAAGTTTATTCTTCCTTTCCTACTTCAGTGCTTTTATTTCTTTGTCTAGCCTAATTGCTCTTGCTAGGACTTCTAGATAATATTGAATAATAATGATGACAGTGTGCATCCTTGTCTTATTCCTGATCTCAGTGGGAAAGCTTTAAGTCTTTCAACTTTGAGTACAATGCTAGCTGTATGTTTTTCATATATGCACTTTACCATATTGAGAAAGCTTCCTTCTATTTCTATCTTTTGGAGTTGTTGTTTTTTGTTTTTGTTTTTTTATCAAGAAAGGGTGCTATATTTTGTCAAATGCCTTTTCTGCATTAAGTGAGATCATATGATTTTTCTTTTTCAATTTATCAATGTGATTTATTACACTAATTGATTTTCTTGTGTTGAACCACCTTTGCATACCTGAGATAAGAACACACTTGATTGTGGTGTGTAATTCTTTTAATGTGCTTTTGCAATCAGTTTGCAAGTATTTTGTTGAGGATTTTATATCTATGTTCATTAGACATATTGGTCTGTGATTTTCCTTTTTTTGTAGTATCTTTATCCAGTTTTGGCATTAGGGTGATATTGGCTTCATAGAATGAGTTTGGTAACATTCTTTCCTATTCAATTTTTTGGAAGCACTTGAGCAAGATCTGTATTAGGTCGCCTTCAAATGATTGATATATCCACCTGTGAGGCCATCTGGTCCTGGGCTTTTCATCTTTGTGAAGCTTTTGATGACTGTTTCAATCTCTTTACTTGTGATTGGTTTGTTGAGGTTTTCTATTTCTTCTAGAGTCACTATAGGTGGTTCATGTGTTTCTAGGAATTTGTCCATCTCATCTACATTGTATGATTTTTCAGCATACAGTTGTTCAAAGTAACCTCTTATGATCTCTCTTATTTCTGCAGGGTCAGTGGTAATGTCCCTCCTCTCATTTATGATTTTAATTTTTGCATCTTCTCTATCTTTTTTCTTTTTTTAACCTAGCTAAGGATTGTCGATTTTGTTGATCTTCTCAAAGAACCAACTTTTGGTTTTCTTGATTCTATCTTTTTTTTGTTCATGATTTCATTTATTTCTCCGCTGATTGTTACAGTTTCTTTCCTTTGGCTTGGTTTGGGATTAGCTTGCTGTTCTTTTTCTACTTGCTCCAGGAGTGCAATTAGGTCTTCAATTTTAGCTCTTTCTTCTTTTTTAAGGTAAATATTGAAGACTTTATATTTACCCTCTCAGCACTACTTTTGCGGTGTCCCAAAGGCTTGATATATTGTGCTCTCATTTTCGTTCATCTGAAGATATTTGCTGAATTATCTTGCAATTTCTTCTTTGACCCACTAATTATTTTAGAGTGTGTTGTATAGACTCGATATATTTATGAACTTTCCCTTTTTCCATCTATTATTGATTTCTAGATCCATTCCATTATGATGAGAGAAAGTTTTTGTATAATTTCAATCTTTTTGAATTTATTAAGGCATGTCTTATCACCCAGCATATGGTCTATCTTGGAGAAGGATCCATGTGCATTTGAAAAGAATGTATATCCTGCTGTTTTAGGGTGCACTGCTCCATAGATGTCTATTAGGTCTAGTTCCTTTACCATAACATACAAATTCTCTGTTTCTTTATTCATCCTCTGTTCAGATGTTCTATTCAATACTGACAGTGGTGTATTGAGGTTTCCAACTATTAATATAGAGACATCTCTTTGAACACTAGCTTTGCCAGTATGTGTCTTATGTATCTTGGGACAATCAGGTTAGGTGCATAAATATTTAGTATAGTTATTTCTTATTGCTAAATGGTCCCTTTTATTAATATATAATGTTTTGCATTTAAAATTTATTTTGTCCAATATTAATATCGCTACTCCAGCTCTTTTTTGGTTACTATTTGAATGGAATATCTTTTTCCAAAATTTCACTTTTAACCTGGTTGTGTCCTTAAGTCTGAGGTGAATTTTTGTAGACAACATATATATGGCTTATTGTTTTAGTCAATTCTATCAGTCTAAGTCTTTTGATTGGAGAGTTCAAGCCATTAACATTCAATATCATTACTGTACAGGCATTACTTGTTTCATCCATTTTGTCCTTTGGCTTTCTGTTGTCATATCGTAGTATTGTCTATCTATTTACCCTTTAATTTACCCTTTCTAGTAATCTTCATTTCTGCACTGTTCTCCAAGTCTCTTGCTCTTGTTTTTTTCTTTAATGCTGCAGCACTCCCTTTAGTAGCTCTTGAAATTCTGGTCTTTTAGTAACATATTCTATCAGTTTGTTTGTCTGTGAAGACTTTTAACTCACCTTCATTTTTGAAACATATCTTTGCCAGATACAGAATTCTTGGCTGGCAGTTTTCTATTTCAGTACCTTAAATACAGCATACCACTTTCTTCTCTCCTTCAGGGTTTCTGATGAGAGGTTGAAACTTAATCTTATTACATTTCTCTTGTATGTGATGCAACACTTTTTTCTTGCTACTTTCAGAATCTTCTCTTTATCTCTGATATTTATCATAATGAATAGTAGGTGTCTCAGGGTAGCTCTATTCAGATGTATTCTGTTTGAGGTGTATTGTTCTTCTTGGATATTGATATTTATGTCTTTCATAAGGGTAGGGAAGTTTTCAGTCATTATTTTCTCAAATATTCTTTCTGCCCCTATTCCATTTTCTTCCCTTCTGGGACACAAATAATATGTATGCTTTTTGCTTTCATTTTCATTCATTTCCCTGGGACTGTGTTCCATGTTTTCCATTCTCTTGTCTGTCTGTTCTCCTGTTGTTTCCATTTCTGTCTTCAAAAGCACTAATTCTGTCTTCAAGCAATTCAAATCTGCTCTTGTGTGCCTTTAATATAGTTTTAATCTCATCTATTGTGTCATTCTCATAAGCTCTGTTACTTTTTTTTTGCATGCGTTCAAATTGTTCTTTATTTTCACCTTGTGTTCTCTGAACATCCTTTATTTCTTTAGTCATATTTTCTTTAAATTCTTTGAAGTGATTTAGGAGAGTTGTGTGATTACCACTGATTAATTGTTATATCTTCTATCTCTCAGGATATTTGGTTAGCTCCTTTGGCTTGGTCATCTTTTTCTCTTTCCTAATATGGCTTGTAATTTTTTGCTGAAATCTAGGCATGTGAATAAGTTGGTAACTTTACCCTGATGGCCAATTTCTCTCTCTTGCTTATTGCTATTATTTTTTTCACAGCTTTTCTCTGATATTTGGTTCAACCTATCCTAAGTCTTTAAAATTCCCCACTTTAAGTTATCAAAATCATATCATGGACTCACGAATGGGGCACAGATTTTCTCTTAGAAGTTAGACAACAGAGTGCAGTTTTTGTTCATGCAATTTCCAAATGGGCCTGCAGATAGTGAACATTTGTGCACCATTACATGGAAGATTACCTCTCTTGATTTTCATTTTTTTCGTCTGGCTGGAGCCGAGATTCAAAGTGAGCTTTGCTGGCTGAATTCACAGAATAAAAGCCCCCCAACTAGCCCTCCCTTTTCCTTATAAGAGCTGAAAGGGAGGAAGATATCATCTCTCCTCTCAGTCACCTGCAATGAGCTTAACATCTTGGGGGTTGAGAGTGAGCCCGTCATGTTGACTGGGAGGTTTAGTAACTCACAGGTTGTTTTTTTGGATTCTTCATTTCTCTGTCCTTCAGCCTCCTGAGAGCTGTGAAGCAGTGTTCTGGACTTCTGACACCCAAACCAAGTCTCTCAGGCAGATTTTGGCTCTCTCTGTTTTTATGAGAGAGATGAGCCTTGTCTGCCTAATCCATCATAATCTTCTCACAATCCCCTTCACCAAGCGTGATTGTTTTTGAACTCTTAGTTTATCACTATGATATAACAACTTATGGACTTTATTAATTTATAACCTAGCATTTCTAAGTATCTTACATATTAAAAAAATATACCACACCGATTCATCTGCACAAATGAAAGAAGAATGCTAGTGTCGAGCAGGTTTCAAAGCAAGAGTGGGCTCTTTGGTGAGTCCAAGCTGTGTTGCAAGCTGTCTTGATCTTTGGGCCATAGTACCTATCAGTCCTAAGGAATTAGGACATCTGGGAAGAGAAAGAAAGTCCCAACAAGAGAATCACAACATAAAACCTTATGATAATGGAGCAAGTCCTTACTGTCTTCAGCAGAGAATTATAAATTATGCAAAAGAATAACTCCTTGATGTACTATGAACCCTACTAGAGTTAGAGCTCCTGAGCATGGGATATCGAGTAACAGTGAGTCTAGAACTGTCCTACATCACCTGAAATTTGTCAAACTATCAAAATATAAGTTCCATTGGGCCAGTGAGAAACCCATTATAACATGAAAGTACATCTAGGATCATGCATGAGCAAGGCCATAGGACATTTAAGCTGTGCAAGCAGATGCCCAGACACCCATGTTATCTGCCCTTTGGTACTAACATCTCTGTCGCAGATGACACTTCTGGCTTTATAGGTATTTCCCTGAGACAGCTGACAGAAGAGGAAAAAACCATGCTTGTTTCTAGAATGGTCATTGGGGTATTTTGGTAAAAGCCAAATTGTACTGATGCAGACCTAGAGCTCTGCTCAGGGTATTGAAAGACATCAAAAAGGAAAATCCTCCGTTGGGCAGTGGATTGATCATCCATTCTATTGAATGGAAAGTGATGTGGTCAAAGGTAAGAAGATGTAAATTCAGGATGGGGTAAATGGCTTAAATTTTATCAGTGACCTGGAGAGAGAAAGATAAAAAATTCAGGGACTAGTAGATCTGTGGAAGAATATATGCATGGATCTATTAGAGAGGATAGAAAGTGTGGAGAGATTTATATCACACCTCAATGCACACCTGAGAACATCCACTATTGAGGGGACACTAAAAAACGTAGTAAACAGACTGACTCAGCCAGTTCAGCTCATCCAGCTTCATTCACCTGCCACCCCAGTGGTGGCTCAATGGGTACTTGAACAAAGTGGCTATATTGGCTGGGATGGAATCATACATGTGCCTAACAGCATGGACACATTTTTTTCAAGGTTGATCTAGCTATAGCTGCGGCTTAGTTTCCAACTTGCCAGAATCAGAAAACAATGTGAGGTCACAATATGGCAATATGTCTCAAGGAGTTTAATTAGCCACTTGGTAGGAAATTGGCTACTGTAAACACCTTTCACTCTGGTGGTGGAATAATTGATCTGACTTAATACATAATACAGGTATGGCTTATCTTTTCTATCTACATGGCTTCAGGCAGCACCAATATCTCAGGGCTGACAAATGTTTCATAACATTGCATTGGATCAAGAAATTTACTTTACAGCAAAGGAGATGTGGCACTGGGCAACAACTGATGCTGGAGCACAGACACACCCTCAGCAGCAATCTCCCAGCATTCACTTATGCCCATCCCACATCAGTCCCATGCATACCTGCCTCCTTTTCTATTGTTCACAGAATATTTCAGTCTCTTTCCATTCCATGACCTAGGGGATGCCCAACCAAACCTTAAACCCAGAAACCAGGAACAAAGACCCCCAGTTGCTTGTCATGGCAAGAATTCTCAATGACAGGGCTCCTTCCCCCTCGGTCATATAAATACCATACATTTGGCAGCACAAATGTTTCTCTCTTGTCCTTTGAAGTAGGGTGTCTGGAGCCATCCCCTGACTCTGACCCAAGCAGTTTGGCCTCCCCGGGAGACCAGCCACAACTGTATCTCTTCCCCACCTCTTTTTGATCTTTTCTGCTAAGTAAGTACCAAAGCAGCCATTTGCTACAAATTTCTCTTGTACCTGAGCCTGTGCTCCCTTAACCTTATGTAGCAACTTACTCCACACAATTATGGCCCAGCAGTCACAGTGGATTGATGTTTTTGCCATTCTTTTCATCACTCTTGTATTCCTTTTATACAAGAGCATTTTGAACAATACAGGATTCATGGCATTATGGAGTAAATTGAAAAGTTGCCCCCACACTACCACCTTGATAGATGTACTGACCCAAAGCTGGGTCCCCTAGGGTGTACTATATCCATGCTCTGGGGGAAAGACAGCAATAAAGCGGATTTTGATAATCCCCCTATGAATGCCAGGGAGATGGTTAGCTGTTTCCATGCTGTGATCAATGAAGTTGGGACTTTTACTGCCTAGCATACACTCCTCTGGCTCATAGCTTGTTATATCTGTTCTCATTCTGGTACTAGGCATACCCACATTCAGACTGATCTTGTGGTCAGTTTGAAACCAGTCATTATTCAGGAGAGTACTAAAACTGAAGATGGAATTGAGGTGAAAAGGAAAGTGCAAGATTTTAAAGAGAAGGAGATGTGGGATATGAAAGATGGTATAGAAAGAAACCTGGGAGAGGCTCTCCTCTAGAGGCTGTTCAGATTTTATGATAAGGACACAGCTACCACCCTGATCAACCAAGCTGAATGTAGGAGTCTTAGTCACATAGCACTCAACACTGCTCTCCAATAAACTCTTAGTTGGAGTTGAGAGGAGGAAGTGGAGGTAGGGGCATTGGAAAGAGGTGGGTCAGAGAGGGAGCAGGTAAAGATGGAGCTTCAGCAGCACACCATGTCCAAATGTGGTGCAGCTGCAACCTCTAGTTAACTGTATCCTTCAGGGAGTCAGATGAGCAAATCCTACTCAGAGTGACCTTCCCCAAATTCCATCTTAGCCTTGGAGTAAGCAGAAGTAAGCCATGCTCATGCTGCGACAACTGAGTGGTTGTTCTTGGAAAGTCCAGCCCTACAAGAGGGATTTAGCCCCTCATTAGATTCCCATTTCTCAGTGGGACATTGATGACTTTATTAGAAAGGGGCCTCCTGAGTAGGGCAACAATCTGATTCTTCTCCTAACACCTGGAAGATGCAATTGAGAGGGTTTATCATACCCTCCCTGCTTAGAACAAGAGATCACCTTCTCAGAGGGTTGTCATCATGATAACAAAGGAGACAGGTCAGCAGGCAGTAAGAAAAACCCAGAAAGTGCTGAGAGCAGCATGGTGGTTTTTAGACTCCCACTCCTTGACCTATATTCTTGTGGATATTAGATCAAAGGGTCCCAAAGGAGGTATTTAATGGAGAATTTGGCTAAAAAATATAAACTAATAAGAGGGCGAGGAGCTTAACAGAGACAATCTGCCCTTGCCCAGCCCCTCCCCACAACCTGCAGATATGGGCAGTAAAAGAGGGGGAAGATCTCCCACCTATTCCTGCAGCCCTCACTGAGATCACTGACCCCTGGGAAGGACTTTTTATCCAGACATCACTAAATTGAAATGGCCTAAGAGTAGGGCCAAGGGCTTGCCTACCTCCTGGGATGACAGGCCATATACTCCAGTGTATGTACAATGTTGGGACAGTGAACAAACATTTATGGTGCTTCTGGATACAAGTACCCAAGTCACCATCATTATGGGAGATGCAGAGGAAAAGGAGAAATAAATAGTGTTGAGAAGTTTCTGGCATTCCACCTACGTATGGAGGTGGAAGGTTATTGTTATCCTGTGGGTTAATCCCCACAGCCTTTTGGCTGCCTCTATGGTCAAGTTTCTCACTGGGAAATGCATTATAGGAATTAATATCCTGCATCATTTCACCATGAGTGTTGACTGCAAGGATATGTATCCCCATCCAAAGACATTATGGCCATCATGGTTGGGCAAGTGGCTGGTTATGCAACCCTAATGCTCCCATTTCCTCACTGATTTTCCAGCAGTAGCAATATCATCTCTATAATGGGGAAAATGACATTATTGAACTTATAAATCACCTTTTACCTGCTGGTGTCCTCAACTCTACTGCCTAACAGCCCAGTGTGGCCAGTTAAATAGGTGAGTGGAGCATGGTGGCTGACTAAAGGCTATTGGGGTATGAATGCAAAAGTGCTCCGTTTGGTGCCCAAGGTCCCAGATATTGTTATTTGCATAGCATGTACCTAATTTCAGTATCTTTCTGTTATCCCTATACCAGATGATATGATTGGAAGGTGCTTTCCACTGGTGAACCGAAGAAGATCATGTCCTTCAGGAAGTAAAACTGGCTTTTTCATCTGCCCTGCCTCTGGGAACTTTGGAACCTGGATCTCTGTTCAAGATGCAGATTTCTGCCACCCAAACCTGGAGATGACTTGTCCCTCTGGCAAAAAGAATTTGTAAAATCCTAGGTTTTTAGACCAGGAAGTTCCCAGATGCACCCCAGTGATGCTTCCCCTTCAAAAGGCATCTTCTGGTGTTCTATAGATATCGTGCAGAAGTGAAGGGGATTGCTGAGAGCTGCTCGGTCCAACAGAAGTGAGAAAGCCCCATTGTGTGCTGTATGGTCAGAATACTCACCCAGGTGATGGCCAACAATGGGGTGTCACCAAGTGGAGGTAGTGCATTCAGGATCATACTTGCCCAGGCTTCCAGGGAGTGGTACACTTGCATGAGCAGGTGGTAGGTGAAGCCTTCTGTCATCATCCTGTTGCAACACTAGATGAGGGCCTTTCCTTCCCTGCATTGGTGTCCTGGGTTCCCCAACTCAAACGTGCTGTATTAGTCAGCCAAAGGGGTACTGATGTGAAATATCAGTAATCTGTTGGGTTTTATACAGGGTATTTATTTGGTTTAGAAGCTTACAGTTATCAGACCATTAAGCAAAAGTTATTTCCCTCACCAAAGTCTATTGGTATGTGTTGAAGCAAGATGGATACTGATGTCTGCCAGAGTTCAGGCTTCCTGTGTTACTCTCTTCCTGTGGCTCATTTCTCTCTGGGCTCAGCACATCTGTTTTCTCCACAAGGCCAGCTGTAGACTATCAGGCAAATGGCTCTGTCTCTCCTCCGGGGCTTCTGCCATGTCTAAGAGACATGTCTATTCCTCTGTGTTCTTCTCCTGTGTGTTCAATTCCTGGGCTCCAGCTCAAAACTCAACATCAGAACCCCAATCCTGTCCTTTCCCATGTCTTTTATCTGTGAATCCCCACACACCAAGGGGCGGGGACTCAATGCCCTACTGACATGGCCCAATCAAAGCCCTAATCATAGTTTAATCACTCCCAGTGGAACACACCAGTTTACAAACACAAACCAGTATCTATTTTTGGAATTCATAAATAATGCCAAACTGCTCTACTCCACCCTCTGAATTCCAAAATGACATTACAATATTCAAAAAACCTTATTTCAGGAACAATACTAAGTTCAAAATCATATAATCAGTTTAAAGAAATACCGTTCATCTTGGGGCAAATTCTGTTCTGCTGTAGACCTCTGAAATTTACAAAACAATTTGTCTCCTTCTAATGCACAAATGGACAAAGGATGAACATTTTTATTATCATAAAGATAAATTGGGAGGGAAACATGAGTCAAGGGTACTCTACAGTTCTGTAGAAACTGTAGGATGTATCCATTTGATGTCAAAGCCTGAGAGTCATTCTTTTAAAAAAAAAAATTTAATGAACTATTTCATTCATACATGAACATATATGAAGTGTAAGTGTTCAGTAAACACCATGAACTTACAAAACAAATATGCATAACATCATACAGGGCTCCGACACATCACACCCCACAAACACACCATTGTTGTGAAACATTTGCTAACAAGTCTTGAAAGAGTATCGTCAAAGTATTGCTACTAACTATAGTCTGTATCTTCCTCCCCTATACCTTTTTTTAGGGATTTATTAATTAATTTATTTATGTTTACCCATTTTTACCTCTGCTTCCCCCCCTTTTTGCTGTTTCTGTGTCCATTCACTGGGCAACTCTCTGTGTCCATTTCCTGCCTTCTTTTCTCATCCTTCTTCTCCTGTCTTCACTGGGGTTTGATCCTCAGAACTCCGATGTGAGAGAGAGGCATCCTACCACCTGTGCCACCTTAGTTCTTGTTTTTTTTTTTGGTGTGTCTCATCTTGGCTTTTCCTTGTGTCACTCTCCTGTTATGTCATTATCTTGCTGCATGGCTGGTGGGGCTTGCTGGCTTGCCTATTCATGCGGCCTTGTGGCACATCTACACATGGGGCCTGGTGACCCACACACCTTCTATGTTTTTCTTTTTTTTATTTTTACCAGGAGGTCCCATGGATTGAATCCAGGTCCCTCCATATGGGAGACTGATATCCAACCACCTGAGCCATATCCATCCCCCATGCTATACCTCTTAAGTTTGACCAAAGATACCCAAAGTTACAGTCTTTTCCCATACAGGATGATGTTATAATAAATCAGGCTTAGTTTATCACCAGCATTCTAAAAACCAGACCAAGTGAGAAAAACTAGTTCTGGGGACACATGCATGGTTTCTAATTTGGCAAATGTTTAGCGTACCCTGATTATCACAAAATCAGGACAGCAAGAATATTTGCATGAGGGCCATTCGTAAGATGATGGTATCTTCTCTTTGGGACCACATGGGGACCCACGCTCTCAATAGGCTTTTCCAAAGGCCATTTTCTTGGTTCTATCTTCATCAAGCATCTGGGTGTCAATCAAGCTCCAGATCTCACCCTCCAAGAGTGTTGGGAGTGATTGCCATACTTTACCTAAATTTTGAGTTAGAGTCTTAGCCCCCTCGTACAGTGGTGTGAAGACAACATTCCCCCTAATGTTTGGTATACAGGCTCAACCCTCTCAGAGCAATGAGTTGACCACCTGGCCTTCCCAAATCCATGGGGGACAGGCACATCCCTCTCAGACCTATGGGGTGCTTAACTTAACCATCCTAATCCTTGAGGAATGTACTCCACCCTCTCTGTACCCTGGGATGGCAAAACTCTCCCAGAACATTGGGTGGGAACATCCACCCTCTTCAACTGCTGGTGCAAAATCACCCTCTCTGTACACATGGGTGAGACTCCTCTCTTGGCTCAAGGTGTTGTCTTAGTTCCATATCTCAGTTTCCATGGTTTTCCTCTTAAAGCTGTTTCTCCTTCAATCTGTCCTTTCCATGTCCCTTTTAGTCCAAGCTGACAGTAGTTTTGTTCATACAGCTCTCTCAAAAACCTTGTTGGTTTAGCATGCAAGAAGCTGGTGTCCAAGCCATCAGACAGTAAGACTTTACACACGTCTTTCTGAGATAACTGCATCTTCCATCCTGATTTACAAGTTCCAAGTTTAGTTAAATCCTCAAATGGAGCAATATCATCTGGCATCTTGATTTCCAGAGACTTGGAAGTTCTGGAAGCAGTTTCTGTTTTCTTTGTGCCCAACAGTTCCATTCTCAGCTTATCTCGCTTTTTTAACATTTTGCTATAAGCTGCAAGGGGAAACCTAGCCACATTCTCCAAATTTACTTTGGAAAGTTCTTTACCTAAGTGCCCAGGCTTGCCATCTTCAAATTCTGCCTTCCTTAAAACACCAGGAGTTAATCTTGCTAAGTTCTCTGCAACTTTAAAGCTCAGATCATCTTTCATCCAATTTCCAGTAGTAGTTTCATCATTTACCTCTAAGGCCTCATAAAAAGTCTCTCAGGACCCATGTCTCTACCAACAGTCTCTTCAAAGCACTGTGGAT
Organism: Cabassous unicinctus; assembly: GCA_029593785.1. Lineage (NCBI taxonomy): Eukaryota > Metazoa > Chordata > Mammalia > Cingulata > Chlamyphoridae > Cabassous > Cabassous unicinctus. The sequence continues at coordinate 19,335 of JAQZBX010036287.1, forward strand.
CTTTTCTAACAAGCATCTCACAATACCTCTAAAATATATCCCTTACGCATTTATAAAATCATTCCATCATTTTGGTATTTGCAGAAGCACTTACCCATCTCTTGGTACCAAATTTTGTATTAGTCACCAAGGGGATGCTGATGCAAAATACCAGAAATTTGTTGGCTTTTATAAAGGCTATTTATTTAGGGTAGAAGCTTACTGTTACCAGGCCATTAAGCATAAGTTAATTCCTTCACCAAAGTCTAGTGCCATGAGTTGGAGCAAGATGGATGCTGACATCCACCATGATTTGGACATCCTGGGTTCCTCTCTTCCTGGGGCTCATTTCTCTCCAGGCTAAGCACCTGTATTTTCTCCACAAGGCCAGGTGTAGACTATCAAGTGAATGGATCTGTCTCTCTCCCCGGGGCTTCTACCGTCTAAGAGTCGTTTCTATTCCTCTGTGTTCTTCTACTGTGTGTTCATTTCCTGGGCTCCAGCTCATAACTCAGCATCAGAACTCCAACTCTGTCCTTTGCTATGTCTTTTATCTGTGAGTCACCACCCATCAATGGGCAGGGACTTAATGTCCTACTGGTGTGGCCCAATCAAAGCCCTAATATAATTTAATCACCCCCTGAGGAACAGACCAGTTCACAAATATAAAATTCCAGTACCTATTTTTGGAATTCATAAATAATCCCAAGAGGCTACAGGTGCCCCATCAGATGTTTCATGCTGGTTTACTGATGGATAAGCCAAGCTGAAGCCATCTGCCATTCACTGGGAAGCAGCCACTACTTCCCTTCCCTGGAGCACACTGTATACCACCTCTGACACTGGAAAAGTGATGAGTGGGCTGAACTGAGAGCAATCCTCTAAGATCTGGAACACATGAAACCTAGAACCCCTGTGCATCTATTTACTGATGCATGGGCCATCTCTAATAACTGAGCAGTCTGGTCAGTTTTATGGAGGGAATGCTTTGGGAGTATCAAAAGTTTTCAAGGGGAGCAGATGAGGCTCAAGCAGTTGAGTGCCTGCTTCCCATATGGAAGGTCCCAGGATCAGTTCCCAGTGCCTCCTGAAAATAAAAAAGGACAAACAACAGGCAAACAAATGAGAAAACCAACTCAGGGAAGCCAATGTGGCTCAGTGATTGAGGTTGAGTGCCAGCGTCCCACATACTCAGTTCTGGGTTCATTCCCAGTACCTCAAAAAAAACTTCTCCAGACTGGAGAAGGGACCTTTGGAAGCAATTAGTGGTGTGGAAAATCACCAACAATGTTACCTAAGTTGATGCACATCACAAGGGTACACATCACTATGGACACCACTGGAATGACCTACCCAATAAAGAATACACCAAGCTGCTTTTCTCACCTGAATAGGCTGTAGATCATCCTGAGAGACAGGAGAGGAGAAGCCCTACCTGGAGACTGAAGACAATGAACTTACCCTATTCACCATGGAATAGGTGAATTTCCCATCTTGCATCAACCCCTGGGTACACTCACCACCAAACAGGACAAGGAAATTCTGATACCATGAAATGATGGACCCAAGATCTTAGATTACCTCTCTCATTAAAAGAGGCCCTGTAGCAGTTTGATATTGTTTATGAATTCCAAAAATGGATATCAGATTATATTTGTAGACTGGTCTGTTCCTCTGGGTGTATTAGATTGTATTATATTCAGGGGTTTCACTTTTGCTTGATTAAATTAAGATTAAGGCTTTGATTTGACCATGTCAGTAAGATGCTTGGTCTCAACCCCTTGGTGGGCAGACAGTCACATGGAGCAGTGGAACACAGAAGAAAAGAGTTTATTCTTTGATACTGGAGCCCCAGGGAGAGATGAGCCATTCACCTGAGAGTTTACAGCTAACCTTGTATAGAGAGCAGAGCAGTTGAGCTTGGAGAGAAACAAGCCCTGGGGTGAGAAATGAGGCCTCAGGCCTACAACTGAGATCAGAAGGTGGGACCATGGAGCCTTAGTAGGGAGAGGAAGGCTGAACCCTCTCAGAGACTGGAAGCCATCTTGCTCCAACACATGGCAACAGATTTTGGTGAGGGAAGTAATTTACTTTTTATCACCTTGTTACTGTAAGCTTCTATCCCAAATAAATACCCTTTATAAAAACCAACCAATTTCTGGTATGTTGTATCAGCACCCCTTTGGGTGACTAATACAGGCCCCATCTGCCATTTACTAACGTGATAGATATCAAACACAAGCCAGAGCCCTAAATGGGCATTTTAGAACTATTGTCAAAGAGGATTTACTAGGCTTCTCAGGGCAAGTGGACTACATCAGCCCTCTCCCAACATCTCAAAGTATGTCTTATGCCTTGGTCATGCTAGAAACCCATCTAGAATATGGTCTTGCCTTTCCAATACATGTGAATGCAGTAAATACATAAAATACCTTAGAAAAGCAGCTTTTCCACCACTTTGTGTACTCAGGTGACATCTCCTGTGACCAGGTGTATTATTCAGCCAAAGGGGTGCTGATGTAAAGTGCCAGAAATCTGTTGGGTTTTATAAAAGATATTTATTTGGGGTAGAAGCTTACAGCTATAAGGGCTTAAAGCATAAGTTACTTCTCTCACCAAAGTCTGTTGCCATGTGTTGGAGCATGATGGCTGCCAGTTTCTGCAAGGGTTCAGCCTTCCTCTTCCTCTTAAGACTCCATGTTCACATCTCCTTCCAATATCACCTTCAAACTGAGATAAGTCTTGTTTCTCTCCCAAGGTTCATTTCTTCCTGGGCTCAGCTGCTCTCTTCTCTCCATAAGGTCAGCTGTAGATCATCAGTCTCCTTCTTTCCAGCACCTATGCCATGTCTATGGAGCCATCTCTATTCCTCTGTGTTCTTCTCCTGTGTATTTACTTCCAGGGGCTCCATCATCAAAACTCCAACTCTCTGATGTGCCGTTTTCTCTGTGAGTCCCCACCCCCATAGTGGACAGGGACTAAATGTCCTACTGACATGGCCAAATCAGGGCCCTAATCATAATTTAATGAAGTAAAAGTGAAACCTCTGAATTTAATACACTCTAATATGCCCAGATGAGCAGACTACTTTACAAACATAATTCAATATCTATTTTTGGAATTCAGAAACAATATTAAACTGCTATACCAGGGTTGCCATTTTATTGCACAATCCATTCAATGATGGGCCCAGATTCATGGAATTAGATGTATCTATCCATATCACCCATCACCCAGAGGCAGCTGGCATTGTGGAGAACTTTAATGGCTACCTGAAAAGGCTTCATCATCTACATCCTGGCAACTCTCTTACTGGATGGACTGTCCACCTTATTCAGGCCCTCTGGAAACTGAACTCAGCAATTTTCCTGAAGGGAAACATGGCCTTATCCTACTTTTGAGCGTAGGGAAGGACAAAGATGATGGAGGAATCCAGACTTTGCTGCATGTCCATCCTTACTCCCATCAAGATGAAGACTGACACTGAAAGAAGGATGTAGGACACACCACTTAGGACTTTCCTTTGCAACCACTGTCATGGTTACATCCCCATTTTTACCCTGTTACAACCTCCACATGATTCAAAGATGGTGGTAGCTTAGGACTGTCAAGAATAGGAGTGGGATGATGGAAGTAGGCCTGGAATTTCTTAACAAGTAAAATCCAGTGGACTGGAGCTGTGGGGCCTGACATGTATACTGGATAATTGGTGATATCTAACTCTGGTTGGACCACCATTCCCTTCAGGCATAGTCATGAGATACTATTGAGGAGTCCAGACAACAGGAATCTCCCAGGAAGGAATGGAAGTTGGGCTAGAAGATATGGGCAAGACACACAGATTATTGGGAAGAGGCAAGGTTACAGCAAGGGGCAGGGAGACAAAGTATCCTTAGGAGGAAAAATAAGTTATGAAAATAGGCTAAGAAGTGTGTCTTCCACAGAAAGTGGCTGCATGACCACACTGTCGGGATGAGTTTCTCTCCTCTCCTGTTTTTTTACAAAGTTGACTCAGCAGAGACATGGAAGGAAAACACATTCATCCAGCTGACTGAGGACATTGTGGCAGCAGGGAAGCTGACCATATGCTGGATCTTCCATCTGATCCCCTGCTAACTCTTCCTTCTTTGCTAAGTCCAGCTTGCCACTCAAGGAGTTGACTTTCCCTGTCTCATATTTCAACTGATATCAGAAAGTCCTCCACTTATGCCCTGTGACAGCCAGACTGTGTAATCTTCTTCTTCACACCCCTGGGCAAGCTGTCAGGATGAAACAACTCCTGATGTAATGAAACTGGCTCAGACATCTTTCCACTAGAATCTTTCTGCTAGCATCCCAAGATAACCAGTGACTCTCTATGAGTTGGCTGTGCCCCTCCAAGGTTTTCTGAAAAGGTCATTGGCCAGTGTGGCGGCCATCAACAGAGAAGCTTAGCTCTCGTCAAGACCGACTACGAGACAAGGTCCGTGGCTGGTCAAGGAGGGATCAAGAATACCCGACTTGCAGAGGAGAGCTAAGCACTTCAAGACTTGGAGCCTAATTTCACCCTGTTTATACTCTTACAAAGCCCATTTTTAAGCTCTTTGAGAAATATGCCTCATCGGGTGCTGGACTGGTTAGTCAATAATGGGCAACTGAACCCCCCCCTCTCCTTCTGCGGCAAAGCCGCTGGGTCAACCTAAGACAGGGGCCTAGCCAATTGCTGCCATGGTTTCCAATGATGGGTAAAATCCAGCAGCCGTTTAGCACGGTCCTGACCTAAGACAGGCACAGTCCCCCCAAATATCATCAAGGCCTCTATTTCTCCCAACAGCTTAATCATAATGTTTTACAATGATGCTTTTCCTTTTTAATTGTCTACCTGCATATAAAAACAACGGCCTGTTTATTGTAAATTATGATTTAACTACTAACCTAACTAGTTTA
>JAQZBX010036288.1:0-24227 GCA_029593785.1 Cabassous unicinctus
CCAAAACAGATTACTTTCAGAGAAATATTTCAATCTCCTCTGTGGTGTTTTGATCAGACTTCAATATGGTAACAAGAGCAAAAAATGAGAACACCGAATCTCTTGTCAATCAAAAACATTTTTCAGAAGAAAATGTTTTAAATTTATCCCTTGAAATACAGAATTATTTCACTTAGCAATAAATTTGGGGGCAAGGCAGAGGGAGGGCAACTGAATTAAATTTTCACAATGAACCTGCTACAAGTTGAAACACTATTCTAATGCATTTTCATGCCACACAAGAAAATGCATTACTGTACATTTTTAGACTGGATTCAATGGAATTTAATGTGCTTTGAATTAAATGATAATCAATTACAGCAGGATTAGCAACTTTTATGGAAAAAAATGTCCCAATGCCTTGTTTAATTTAACTATACCTATTCTCATACCAGGATTTCAATCGATTCATGACTCTCTCAACTCCCTCCAACAAATACAGAAAACAAAGATGCAATTAGAGAAATATAAAGTCCAGAAAGACCTAAAGAAGTTACAGCGCAAGATAGTGGAACTCCAGGAAGTATAAAACTTTCCAGTCATCTTCACTATCACCAGCCAATGGAGTGGGTTTGTGTGAAAAGTTGGGAAAAAGAAATATCTCTAGGGTATTTACTGTTTGTAATGTCTCTGTATTTCTGACCACCTTTTAAGGAGATGAATGTGCCTCAAAACCCAATAAAGCAAAGATGCTTTATGATGCTTTCATTTATTAATGAAAGATTAAGAAATGTCTTCAATATATGTGCCATTTCATATTTTTATTTGCCTAGATCAGAGCAATGTACATTATGTACATAAATGAGTGAAGTAAGTCAGGTGTAAGACATTAAAGAATGGTGGGAATTGTGGCAAATTGGAGAACACGTACCCTACTAAAAAGAATGGTCACTATTCAGTACCAGTTCATTATTAACATGTATATAATCCATTCATGCTAGAAATTTCAATTTCTCAAAAGAAACCAGAAATCTGGGTTTTTATGATATCCCTCCATTTTTTTTTTTTTTAGCATTAGGGACTGGTTTGAAGTATTTTTTAAAACTAAGAGAAATGTCTGTGGGGCAGACAAAGCCAGTGGGCTGTCAATTTGCAATCTCTGACCCAGAGATTTTCTAACAATGACAATATTTATAGCAAGTATAATTTATGGATATTTAAAATATGGATTAATTGTACTCAATATGTATCAGAATGTATGAACAAGTAAGAACTAACCCATGCAGAATAAGAAAAAACAACAGCTTCCTTGAAAAACATCCAACATAATTTGATCTAGGTGTTAAATTCAGAAGTACTTAAAAATACTAATTTCCTATAAAATTAAAATGTCTAATTTCTAGATATAAATGAAAAATAGTTAAATATAGAGTCTGGTATTAGACTGTAAAATCATGAAGAAAAAAAAACTATTGATGACATTGCTTAGATGCTAAAACAACGACTAATTTGTAATCAGAGCTTTCTGTAAATCTGCTTCAGACTTAGACTCCTTCCTTGGCTTGGGGAACAAGAGTGATAGCTTCTGCCCTATTAAAGAACAAACATACATTCCAAATAGATTTTGATCAATGCCCTAAATTTTTCTAAAATTTTAACTGTATGAAACATCTCCATTTACTGTTATTAGTAATCTACATGCAGCATCATTGACTCTACAAACCAAAGGATTTTCACAGCAGGATTTAAGAGTTTAAAACACAATGGCAAGGCGAACGGATGTAGCTTAAGTGGTTAAGCGCCTCCTTCCCACATGGGAGGCTCTGGGTTCCATTCCTGGTGTCTCCTTAAAAAAAAAAAATAAACAAGCAAAATGAATGAAAAAAACAACTTAGGGAACCCAATGTGGCTCAGTGGTTGAGCGCCAGGGCTTCCCACATATGAGGTCCCGGGTTCAATCCCTGGTCCCCAGTACCTCAAAAAACAAAAACAAAAACAAAAAAACCCCACAATGGTAAGTGTCCTTTGCAATCAAGTGTCATATGGACAAAAGGCTAACATTGCAAATAATCAAACAACGCTTACAAGTCAATAAGAAAATAACTAATCCAATATTTTTTAAATGGGCAAAGTCTAGTGTATTAGTCTGCCAAAGGGGTGCCGATGCAAAGTACCAGAAATCTGTTGGCTTTTATAAAGGGTATTTATTTGGGGTAAAAGCTTACAGTACCAAGGCAATGAAAGTCCAACTCAATGCACCATAAGAGGTTCTCTCTCACCAAAGTCAGCTGCCATGTGTTGAAGCAAGATGGCTGCTGATCTCTGCCTGGTCTCTCCTTCCCCTCTAGGCCTCATCTTCCTCTTGAGATCCGTGGGCCCAGCCTCTTGAGGCTTCATGCTTAAGTGATCCTGTATTCCTCTCTCTCCTGGCATAGTGCTTATTTCTTTCCTGGCCTTCTATATCAGTCTCAGCTGTTCTACTCTCTTCCCAATTTCAGCTGTAAGCTCTCAGGCAAAATGGCATCTCTCTCTCCAGGGCCTCAACTGCTTGAGCCTTCTTTCTGTCACATGGCAGGATCAAAAATGGCAGAGCTCTCTTTTCCTGTGTCTGAGTGAGTCTTTCTCTGTGTTTCTGTTTATATCAGACCAAGCAAGGGGGTAGAGACTCAACTTGAGTTTCACTGATATAATACAATCAAAAGCCCTAAAGTGATCTTATCAAGTAATCTAATCAAAGGCCCCCAGCTGAAATTCATGCAATAAAAGGGTATCATACCCAGAGGAATAATTTACAAATCTTCCTCTTTTTGGGATTCATAAAGTAATTTCAAACCACCACACAATCCAAATATAAGGAATTGGTTGAATAAATTAATGATATTCCCACACAACTATACAGCCCTTAAAAACAACACAGAAAGATGTCCAATACATTAAACACAATATGCCTATTACAGTATGCAAAAAAATCTATAAGAACCTACAACAAACTTAACAGTAATTGGATTATGAATAGCTTTTACTTTCTACATTAAGCATTTATGAATGCTTTAAATCTTTACAATGTAATATTTTTATATAAAGTATACCTGATATATTTTTTAAGACAACAAATATACTACTAGTCTGAAAGATTAACTCTTTGTAATGAACCAAATAAATGGTTTAGGAAGGGTTAAATTAGGGATTCACACAGACCAAGGGTCAAGTCATCTCCCTCATATCCACTTTTTACTCTTCCTAAATGGCTACAAAGGCAGACAGGATATATAGAAAGTTGGGGAAAAAAAGATGCTGATTCATTTTAAACTAGATTATAATTCAAGAAGTAGCACAGGTTCAGGCTAAAAGCTTTCCCAGAATGAGTCTCTTTCATTGGTGTTGAACAGGGTAGTACCACGTAGGAGAACTGACACTAATTCCAGGGGCAGGAGATCAAAGGATCCTCTGCCACCATTGTCTTGCTTGGAACCCCAATGTTGTGGCATTCACAGGTTTGCACAGACTGAAGATGGCCTGAGAACTATGCCTAATGGAAGGGTGGATCCAGGTATTGGAGGTCCTATATATAGCTTATGTAATTTTGATTTGTTGTTGATGTCCTGTCCTGATGCCAGATGAGTCAGGGCAGTAGTCTGTAGGAATATTCGTGGAAGCCATTGCTAGCAACTTCAGGACAGCTAGCAATAATTTAACTATACGCAGAAGTGACTATAAACATTGTCTTAGTTTGCCAGGACTGCTATAACAAAATACCACAAACTAGTTGGCTTAAACAACAGAAATTCATTGGCTCACAATTTGGAGGCTAGAAGTCCAAAACCAGGGTTTCAGAAGGCCATGCCTTCTCTGAAGTCTGTACCATTCTGGTGCTGACTTGTTGGCAATCGGTCTGCCACAAGACGGTCGTCTAATTCTGTTTCCTTCTGTGGCTTGTACTTACATATCCAAACTTCCTTTGCTTACTAGGACTCCAGACATATTAGATTAAGGCTCACCCTGATTCAGTTTGATCTCACCTTAAAAGATCTTCAAAGATCCTATATTCAAATGAGTTCACACCCACAGGTCCAAGGGTCCTGAATGTCTTTGTGAGATGTACCACAAACATAAATATTTCCCTCTAACCCAAATGTGCACAGTCACGCCACTGCCACTGAACATGAAAGTAGGAGGGTAAAGAAGCAGTGGTCTTATTAGTGGTTAAAAAGGCTTACTTCTGCATTTACAATGACCTTGTAAACACATTGCTAGGGTTCATGGAAGTAAAGGGCCCTGAAGCTCAAGAGCCATCATTTCCCCATAAATTCACCTGTGCCCAAGGGACGTTGGAGCACTGGGTCTCCCTCACTTTGCATTTATTTTGCTATAGATCCAACATGATGACAAGCATGAACAATCCCATATGCAGCACATTAGACAAACAATACTTAATCCTTTGGGAAATGTCAAACTTCTCTTCCCATCAATACAGGATATCTGAATATCATAGAATCTGCAATTCAGATCCACCCTAAAGACTTGGGGCATATGGTAAAATATCTCAGTCCTTATTTCAAGCACAAGCACCATCTAATCAGTCTTGGATAGTCAAAAGGTCCTGCTGTCTCCCAGTTTCCTTCTATTTCCTTCATCTTATAAAAATCCAATCTTAGGGAGAAAAATCACACTGAGGACTAAATAATAACATTCAAAGTGTTTTGCTTTTCCCCAGAAGGCCAAGGACAAATCCCCCACCTTCAGCTGCACAGGTAACTGTCGTCTCTGCCCCATGTGAGGTAGATATGCCCACCACCTGATAGCCAGATGAGCAAAGTAAGGCCCACGGTCAAGGATACAGCACCAGAGTGCCCAGGGCACCAGTAGTCTGCCCCTCTTCTACAGAAACTCACCAAACATTGGCTTACTCCCATTGATGTCACCCATAATAGCAGCAAGTAGTGTCCAAAAACACTAGAAAGGAAAAACAGGATCCATGATACGTACACATTTACACATGTGTTGTTATCTTATGATGGGCATCTCCAAACTTTTTGTGAGGTATTACTTTTTATATCTTTGCGGCCTCCATTCATTCCTGTGCTAGACACTGGAGATAGGCTAAACATGGACTCTAGCCTTAGGGAACTTAAGAGTCTAGTGGAAAAGACCAGTGATTAAACTTGCAAATACATGGACAAGTGAAGGAAGTGATGGAGTACCTGGGAGAGGTATTTAGCATAAATATGGGAAATCAGGCAGAGGGATGTTCCAGAAGAAGTGATTTTAAGTTGAGACCTCTGAAATGTAAGTAGACATTATCTGAGGGAAAGATGCTTGATCGGAGGTTCAGGCAATGCAACAGCCTGAGGAAAGTCCTGGAGGACAAAATAAGAAACATACCAGGAACTGCAAAAAGCTCAATATGGTCAGTCTAAAGTGGATGTGGTGGGGAGGGAAGCAGGGGGATGTGTAGTTAAGAGTTTTAGTGGGGAGTGGGGTGTCCAATCATGAAGGCCTTTTAACTCATGTTGAGGAGCTTGGGCTTTATCCTAAAGGCCCAGGATAGCCTTTGAAGAATTTTAAATAGGAAAGTGACATTATCAGATTTGCATTTTAGAAAGATCCCTCTGGCTATAGTATGGAAAATGGATTAGAGACATAATTGGAGAACCAAGTTTGGATGGGGAAGGAGGGAGACTAATTGATTTTGAAGTATCTGTGGGACATTCAAGAGGAGGTGTCCAGCTGGAGCATGAGAGAGAGATCTGGATTGGGGATTTAGATTTGTAAGACACAAGCATAGAAATGGTTATTGAAGCCATAGGAGAGGAAGAGATTGCTTGAGATTGGGTTGGGGGTAGGGAAGAGCAGTGAAGAATACATGAAGACTATGATGAGAAAGAGAAACCTGGGAAGAACTCTGAGGACACCTAACACTGAAGGAATAGGCAGAAAAGGAATGTGAAGTCCCTAGGTGAGTATGTAGACAGCAGTGAATGTGTGAAAGAATATCATAGTTCAAGGGCTTCAGTCTTCCCTGGGAGTTCCTGTTGGCAGGTGGTATTAACAATCACCTTGGAGTTCTACCAGGCAATGCCTTAAGAGCTATCATTAGATCTCAGTCTACCCATAAGAGAACTGTGTCCTACAATGTAAACTCAAGAGTTGGGTGGATTATACAACTTAGTAAAGAATAACCGTAAATGCTTTCCTATTTATCCTTCCATGTCATAAAATAAATGTGCTTACAGAGAGGGTGGTGAGCCCTCCCAGAGAAAGCCAATATTGTTGCCAGGAAAAATATTAGGCTATTTCTGGTTCCTACACAGCTTGACATTTCCCTCTCCAGGAGATGAGAATCACACAAATTTGTGGGAAGGGTTTAACATTAATTCAAACCTTTCCCTTAATATAAGCCATGACATTTTCTAACTCTATGGACAAAATTTCATAACCCCCTGTTCCTTGGTAGAGTTATGCTATTTCATTCTTTAGATTTTTAAACGTGATAAATATTGTGAATATATTCACAATATATCTGTCTTTCAACAGTCCATCATAAACCAGATCTTTTATAATCCCAAAGACAAACTGAAAACCAGAAGTAAAACCCAAACTTCTGTGCTGACATTAATTGCATTTCTTAAAACAGGTGCTCTGATTTTCTTAAATTCTTGCAATATGAGAAAGTAGAGAGCTTAGGTCTTGAGGTCTAACAGACCTGAGCCTAAATCTAGTGCCACCAGTCACTAGTTGTGTGACTTTGGATATGTTCCCTTTTTTGAGGATCAGTTTCCTCACCTTAAAATGGGGACAAAAATACCTCACTTGTAGGTTATTGGAAGAATTAGAAGTAACATTTATTCAACTGTTACCAGGTATTAGACTGCTCTAAGCATTTTACATGGATTAACTCCTTTAACCCTCAAAAGCCTATTATTGGGAAGTGGATGTGGCTCAAGCAATTGAGCCACATGGGAGGTCCCAGGTTTGGTTCCTGGTGCCTCCTGGAGAAGATGAGCAAGACAGTGAGCTGGCCCAACAGTCAGGCACGGTAAGATGATGCAACAAAGAGACACAAAGAGGAAAGACAATGAGAGAGACATCGCTGAGGTGACTCAAGTGATTGAGTGCCTCTCTCCCACATGGGAGGTCCCAAGTTCGGTTCCCGGTGCCTATTACTGAGGCACAGAGAGGTTAAGTGACCTATTCAATGTCACACTGGCAATAAGAGGTAGGGCCAGGATTTGAACTCAGCAGTCCAGAGAACTTGCTCTTAAACATTATGCTATACTGTTTCTACAAATACATGTGGACTATCTAATGCAGTGTTTAATACAAACTAGGAACTGTACTTGATAAATGGTAATAATAATAAGCACCTTTTGATTTTTATGGGGAAAGAAAGACAAGTTCCATGGTGTTCACCCAACTCTGATTCAGATCAATAGCTAAAAATAATATTTGAGTTCAAAATTGTCCGGAACAATGTATGAGAAGAAATACTCTGGGTTGCAATAATTCTAGCAATGGATCAGAGCAGAGGGAAATGCAAAATATAGATTTCTTCTGGAATAAAATTCTAATGAGGAATTATTCCTCTACTTTAAAAGCACTTCTTTCTATTGTCTCTGGGGAGCGAGGCTAATGGCTGAAGAAACATTTATGGACATTGTTGACTGGAGGTGGGCAAGGTGCTAATATCAATATGCCAGTGAAGCATATTTCCTCCGTAAGTCCTGGCCATCAAAGCAAACCCAATAGCAATTACTGTGAGTAGAAGCCATTAGTATCCAACTAGCAGATGCTTCTCCAAAAAAGCAGTGCACTAGATTCACATGGGAAACATTCAAGTGGGCGAGGCCTACACAGATGCATGCAAAAAGTGCTGGACAAACCCCACCCCTTCTACACCAAACTCCTTTACCAAGGAATCTAGTCTCTATGACAACATTCCATTATTAGCCTTTAAGGTCTCTTTTAAGTATTCACAACACCCAACACAAAACACTCAAGAACAAACACACACCCATGAGATTTTATTAACTACCTCATCTGCAGAGACGAGTTAATAACTAGAGGAGAGCAAGGTCCTTCAAAATCAAGAAAGAGGTTAAGGATCTAAGAAATGGGAGAGCCAAAAGAAAGCTGATGAAGTTAGAAAAGGCCAAAGAGAAAACCAAAGACTGATACTTGTGATATTATCAAGGGTTAAATAAAACAATTGGTTTAAGTGGACCACAGTGTCTATCAAGTTCAAAATCTAACAAAGGTGGAGTACTTGTTTATCATTGCATAGGTTTAAATTTTTAAAGTTAGTCCTTTGGAGATGGCTCCCTTCCTCCTAGGTTCCTCCAAGTATTCAGATAGTGCCATCAGTAAATTAGCAGCATCTGAATTATACCGTGATAGGATAACTGAATCAGTCTCAAAGGCACACACATTTCAACTCCTTCACATTACTTTGAGGTGACAGCAATTATTAACGAAACTTAACAATTGTACTGGAAATGAATGAAATTTGAGCCTGATTCCACTTATCTAAGAATATAGACAATTTTTAAAAAGTTAGTCACTCTGAGGATTCTAGCCCCCTCTATTTTTTTTTTTTTTTGAGAATGTTTGTATTTTATTGTTGAAGTTGTTATTTTCTCAATCTCTGTCAGCCCCAATCCCCTCTATTTTTGTATGTAAAATAAGAGTACCAACTTTAAAGAACTGATGAGATAATTGAGATAACAGTGTAAAGAGTCTGGCACATAGCAGTCATTCAACCTATCCCTGCCTGTAATTTCTTGCTGAAGTCCTGGTGTGTAACAATTACTGCACAAAAAAATTCTGCTTTAGTAGTTGGTTGGCTAGTACGTTAGCAAGATGCTTTGTGGGGGCGAATGTGGCTCAAATGGTTGGGCGTCCGTCTCCCATATGGAAGGACCTGGGTTCGATCCCTGGGACCTCCCAGTAAAAACAAAGAAAAATATAGAAGGCGCATGGGCTGCCAGGCCCCATGAGCTGGTGAGCCCACCAGGCCCCACGCGTGGGTGTGCCATCGGGCCCCGTATGCAGGTGCACCATCAGGCGCTGCTGAGCCATACAGCAAGATGATGATGTAACAGGAGAGTGACACAAGGGAGAGCCAAGATAAGACGCACCGAAAAACCAGGAACTAAGCTGGTGCATGTGGTAGGACGCCTCTTTCCCACATCAGAGGTTCCCAGGATCGAATGTGAAGACAGGAGAAGGATGAGAAGAGAGGGCAAGAAACAGACACAGAGAATTGCCTAGCAAATGGACACAAAAATGGGGGGTTGGGGGTGGAAAAATGGACAAAAGTAAAAATAAATCTTAAAAAAGATGCTTTGCAATGCTAGATCACTTGAACAAAAGCTTACTGCTGCCTACATATTTACTAATATTCACAAAGTGTTCACCACCGCTAATTAGGAATCTGGATCTACTGAGTTGGTAAACAAATGATTCATTCTGAACCTATTTCTTAGACAGAAAACCCTTCCAACCATATGCATAGCACTTGTTCTGAAGCACTGTAGGCTCAGCCACAGGAAATTCGGAAAGATATGTTTATTTCCACCTTTAGAAGATGCTAATAACTATATATTTGCCTTCTCAGCACTTTTCCCCTCTGCCTAATCTCCATCTTCTTTGCACATGAAGATCTCTTTGCTCTACCTGGCTCTTCTCTTATGCCCTGAGGCACCTGTATCCCAAACACAAAAATAACACTGTCAAAAATGTACACAGATGCTCTCTCTGCCTAGAGGAGCCCACACCAAATCTCGGTGTGTATTTCCGTCCTTCTCTCCCATTACCCAGCAAGCTCTGTTCTTTATCCCCATTTCCCAATAAATTCTTTTTACTGGCCTAACTGAAAAAAAAAAAATGTACACAGAGAAGTGGATGTGGCTCAAGCAGTTGGGTGCCCGCCTACCAAATGGGAGTTCCCAGGTTGTTTCCAGTGCCTCCTAAAAAGAAGACGAGCAGACACAGAGAGCACACAACGAACAGACACAGAGAGCAGACAGCAAGCACAAACAATGAGGGGGGTAAAGTAGAAATAAACCTTTAAAAAAAAAAAAAGAATGTACATAGGCAAGAAAATGCATAACTCAGTCTGCAAAAATAAAACCTGTCGTGTCTCTTTTCCATCCACCTGACTTCCTTACAGGCTAATTTCCAGACTTCTGAAGCCAGCATGTATGTAAAGACTATTTATATATTATTTTCCCTTTCTTGATCTTTTAAATTATGCAGAATAATTAAGATGAGCACTTTTCAACAGTATGTAATGGTTTTCAAAACACATACACACACACACAAAAAAAAACCTGATTGCCTGATACTAAACTACGCAGGATCATCTTACACTGTGTGGTTAAGAGGGAGAAAATAGCATTAAAAAGAACCTGCACACAACGTGCATATTTTCTCTAATGTGGGTATGAATATGGCCTATTTGGCATATAGCAGGTACATGTAATTACATTCAACTATTCATAGATGCTGACTCTCATTCAAATATTCTCTAGGTGTAGGGCTACTTTCCCTCTCAGGGTCTTAGTACCCAAACCCAATTACTCAACTCTTTCTACAGTATGGGGCTCTTTGGAAATGGTTTCTACACTAAGAAGTTTTGCAAACACAGGAGACCCCCTGTTCAGTGCAAATTCTGAGTTTCTGCTTTGCAAATGCTGCATGGAGAGCCATTTCTGTATTTTGTTTCAGCTCACTTCTGACGTGGAAAACTTCTGGGACTTGAGAATAATAGATGGCATCATTAAAAGGGACCTTAGAAATCTAGCTCAATGCACTGACTTTACAAATGCACATAAAAACTAAAGGCCACAAAATAAGACTTATTCAGTCAAATACCCATTCAACATTGAAACCCTGTTGGAAACACAGCTCTTAGGTTTTCTGAGTATAATTTAATGTAATGTTTCTTTTAAAGGGAATTAGAGTGAAGTATCTAATGAACAGTGTTTGAGTCAAGTATTTTTTTTTTTAAAGATTTATTTATTTATTTATTTATCCTCCCCCCCCCTTGCTGCTTGTGTTTGCTGTGTCCACTTGCTGTGTGTTTTTTCTGTGTCTGCTTATCTCCCCCTTGCTGTGAGGTCTTGCTGCATCAGCCCACCGCACCGCGCAGGCTGGCCTGCCCTCACAAGGAGGTCCCGGGAAGCGAACCCAGGGCCTCCCATATGGTAAATGGGAGCCCTATCGATTGAGCCACACCCGCTTCCCGAGTCAAGTACTTTTGACATTTATATTTTCAAAGTGAAATACACCATTTTTAATAACCATTTTTAATAACCCATCATCTTTTTCTGATCATTCTTTTTTGCAACAATTATGATCCCCAATTTCAGTGATCTTTGGAAATTCACATTCAAAAGAATATGCATTCATTTTGCAGGATATACAATGAACAGTGTAAAAGTTTTCTATTGCTGCTATAATAAATTGCTATAACAAACTTAGTGACGTAAAACAACATACACTTATTATCTTACAGTTCTATAGGTCAGAAATCTGACATGGGTCTCACTAGGCTAAAAGCAAGACCACATTCCTTTTGGGGGCTCTAGAGGACAATCTGTTTCTTTGCCATTTTCAGCTTCTATAGGCCACACTCATTCCTTGGATTGTAGTCCCCTTTCCCCACCTTCAAAGACAGCAACAGCCAAATCTGACTCTTCTTCCAATGTCACATTTCTCTTTGAAAGACCCTCTACTTTTAAGGCTCATGGGATTAGGATGGTTCCACCCAGATAATCCAGGATAATCTCCCCATCTCAGGGTCAATACCCTTAATCACACCATGAAGACACTTTTGCCATGTGAGGTAACATATTCACAAATTCTAGAGATTTGGGCATGGGCATTTTTGTGGTTACTACTCTGCCTACCATAAGCAGAGAGAGCAAGACATGCATTTTCTCATTACCCCTCTTCAGTACAGAAAAATTAATATATTTCAGTAAATATTTACCTAACTAATATTTCATACTGTTTTACATAACCACATCTTTTAATTCTCTTAATATACGACCTGGGTATTTCTGTCTAATCATGTGCTATGTAGATTCTATGTTTGTCAATAATTCATTTTGTAAAATGAAAAAAAGCATAACAGTTTAAATTAAGGGGCATTTCAAGAAACATGACAAGTGATTCCCAACAAATAGATTGTGTTCTAGAAGTTTAGTTATAAACTGAAATGCATTTTTTTGGACTGCCAAACTAGTCTATTAAAAAACTCAGAAACGATTATCAGATGCCAAACTTGTCCTTAAGAATCTAATCAATAATAGCTAAATGGTAGATAGAAATTAGCAAAAAATGCACTATAATTCTCAAACAAAATTTTGAACAAAAATAATGAAATACTTCAATGTGAATGTTAAATATTGGTACTTCAGGAAATAAGTTTGAATTTAATTCCTCTATTTAAATTTATATAAACTCTGAAGGAAAATTCTAGGCACTTTTAAAGTTTTTAGAATCTGGGTAACACTGAATCACTTCAACTTACTTTGCTTTAAGCATGCTGTATTAAGTAGGATTAAATGACAATGTTTAAAACACCTAGTTTTAAACATTAAAACTGGCATAAAGTAAGCGCTATAAGATTATGATATGATTAGGGATGTTTATAAGGCTCACGGTAACTGGGCAGCAATTTGAAGAGAAGGCAGCAAACAAAAATTAAGGAAAGCTATGTGTACATCCATGTGAAAAAGAATTACCTGAGATGGTATAAACTTAGGTGTTTTCCAACCTTCGTTTCCAGTAAACCAAGGTCTGGAGTCCCTGGAAGCCAGAATTGGTGATGAAATCAAAAGTTATCCAGAGATTATAGGCCTGGGGCAAAGACTAACCAAGTCTACAAAATAGGTGGATGTAAGCTAGTGAAGCAAGAGACACTCCAGAAAGCAGCTGCAGGACAAGAACTAAATCCAAAGTGTTCCAGCAGATGGAGCCAGTAAACTCTGGAGGCAAAGGGAAGCACTTTCCTTAGGAAACAGGAGAGGCATGGGCACCATTGTTCCTGGGGCAGCCTTTTGCAGTTCATCTCTGGTTAAGTGTGTAGGCACTGAATCAGTCTGACAGTTAATGAGGATAAGGGCAGAAAATGACATATGCTTGATGTTGTTAAAGAAAAAAGTAAAGGAAAGAAGAGTCATTAGGTTAATCCAGTGGTTCATAAATCTGAATGATCATTAGAATCTCTTAGGCATGTCTTTAAAATGCAAAATCCTAGGCCCTATCCTTAAAGATTCTGATTGCAAAGGTCTGAGTTTTTTTTAATTACCTCAGATGACTATAATGTTCAGCCAAATTTAGGAATCCCCAAATTACAGTTCAGTTTAATATATTAATCTTTGAAGTCCAATTTAATTATAGAGTATTTTCAATTTATAGTACCTCATAAAGTAACATTGTGAAGCAGCTAGTTTAAAAAAAAACATACATAAAATATACAACCATATTCATATTTGTACAATAAATAATATATGTAAATGTCTGAAAATATTTCTAAAAACCATAAATCCAAAGAGAGTGACAGATGTTTCTTCAAATACGTAAAGAGATTTTTTTGGGGAAAAAAAGATAAAGAGTGCTTTCAAGTTTAAAATTTGAAATCAAGAGATTACACGTAATAGTGATACCATTAAGAATACAAGACACTGTATTTCTGTTTATTTCAGAAAGTGCAACTCTTTTTCATCATAATTGAAGGAAATGCATGATCAATTAAGTACTGTCAGCATTACTGTCCAAAATTTTCCATTAATGTTTTTAAATGCAGCCACACACCCAAGTATTTTGAATTATATAAGCATATCCATTAGCAAGCAGTCTAAGATGCACCAACATTTATATTATGCTTCTTCAAGAGAATCCAAGATGAACCAAAAGTAAAATATGTTACAAGATTATTTGGATTTTAAATTAAGTTGGTCTACTGAACTCTAGTATTTATGGAAGGAATTTAATTCTATTTGTGCCAATCTGCTTTAGCATATTATTTAGTAAACAGCTATTAAGGCTTCATTGTAAGGGATTACAAGAAAAGATACTATATACCATGGAAGATGCAGAACACAACGGTCTACAAATAACTTGAAAAACGAAGGGAACCATGGTTTTTCTTTCATTGCGGACTTTCCAAAATCAAAGATGTTTTTCAGATCAAAGCTAGATTTCAAGTAAATGGAAAATTACATCCTAATTTAAGAACTTTTGTTTTTTGAAATTTAAAAAAAGAAAAGGAATAGATGGTTATAATTATAGTTTTTTTTAAAAATGTTGCTTTGGAGTAGTCTTAATTCATTGCTTCAATCTTTCTTACAGCTTTTCCTTTGCTTCCTAATTATAAAATAATCCATTGTTATTGTGAGGACAACTTCTGATTCAGTTCTAATGCTCTTGTATCTCCATGAGTTTTGGCATTATTTACCAGCATCTGTGGAAAATCACATACAAGAAAGTTAGTATTTTGTTTATTAACATTATTTATATTTATTGTCATCAAGGCCAAGTATTCTAAAGGGCAGCAATCTTGAAAAGTCAATACCAAAATATTCAAGCAAAAGGGACTAATGCAATCTTTAAGTCTCTTTTGCTGAAATAAATCATTCAACCAATGCTAATACCAGAGAGAAGCACAATTTATTCATATATTCAATAGTATAGATACTAACTTTCTTTTATTGTTACCACTATCAGCACCATATAAAACTAAAGGTTTTGTTTGGTGGTTTTGTTTATAATACGTCACCTTTAAACCTTTACCAAACAGTCCATTTTATGGACAGGGCTATTCAAATGACATTGCTCTCTTCTAAAACAACAGCTCAGGATTTAGGCTCTATCAAGAATCTTTCCATGATTTCCACCAATTCCACAAATTATAAGATTCATTTTCAGCTGCTCAATTAATTACTAAAATAGTTTCTGGTTGTCCACTGTCAAGAAATGTGAAGACTCTGAGATTTTACTTTACTTGCAAGCTAACATTAGCCTAGCACAGTTTCATGGATAATGCCAAAAGACACAGGACTTTATGACTCATCATACAGCAAATAGCATGAACTTTAGCATATTTGTATCATTTCCCCTCTCCCACAAACTCAGTGGCTGCATTACAAAAGAGGAATCCTGAACCTAAGGTACTCAAATCTTTTATACTGGGCAGTAATACCTACCCTTTGCTCTGGAGGGAGACAATATTTCTATCTCCCAAGGGTGCTCACTATACAAAAATCCTTCAAAGGATAGTCTGGAATAAAAAAGCAGTCAGAGACTCTGCTCATAAGATTTTTAGAAAGGTAAGAGACTCAGAACTGTGTCCCAACATTCACACAGGTTCTTCTATCTTTTTGGTGTGCAATATGCTGATTATAGTGCCTTTCAAAAGGCACTGTTTTCTTTAAAATTTCTTTAATATTGTATGTTTCACTGAAAGGCAAATAGTATTTCAAATGCTCTAGATATAGCTTTTCATTAATTTTTATTGTATTTTTAAAACTGCTGGCTAAAGTTATGAGACTTTTAACTCAATACATTTTTATATACTCAACCTTTTTACAAAGAATTTTAGATACATATATCTCATTTAATTCTCAGAGCCATTCCATGAAGTAGAGTAGAAACTGTCACATGCATTTTAAAGAAAAGGCAAGAAGTAAAATAATGTTTCCAAAGATAATTAAAGCCACTTTACAGTGAAGTCCTGGCTGAATTTCTACCTCTTATGTACCCAGACTTCTAGGAATGAACATTCCATTAGATTCTACTACCTCTAAACACATTCTATTATCTATTTGCTTCCACTGGAAAGGTCATAAAAATACACACCAGCACCTAGCACCTTTGCCTATCCTTTTTCTAATTCTACATAGCACATTTGAAGTCTGTATTACCAAAAGATTAAACCAGCAGTTCTCAACCAGAAGCAATTACACCCCAAGGATTACCTGGTAATGTCTAAAAGACATTTTTGGTTGTCAAAAGTGAGGGAGAGCTACTGCTGTTAAAGGCCAGGGATGCTACTAAACTTCCCACAATGGACAGGACAACTCACTACCACACCCCAAACAAAGAATTATCCACAAAATCTCAATAGTGTCAAGGTTGAGAAACTCTATTAAACAGATTATAAAGGATCTATCACCTTACCAGCTCAGGAAAAGAATGTGAGCACAAAAACAATGACATTGTTGTGATGTTATGCATTTTCTTCCCTTTGATTTACTGCTTGGCCATTTCTTTTTAGACTTGCCTCTTGCTAAAACTTTTTATCCTTCCATTCTAAAGATATAGCAAAGGTATATAAATAATATAAGAGAAAGGAAGTATAGTTAAGTCACTGTTAACTGAAACAAGTATTTCTGACTATAAAAAAAGAAAGAAAAAGTTGATTTTTGGTACTGACTCAGGTTGGGTTTAGATGGTAATACAAATATACTGCCATAAATACCACTAGATAGGGACTTTAGGCCAGCAGTTATCAATTTTTTATAAACCATAGGACATCTGATGGATGACCATTTTTTAATATACATTAAAGACTTTTTATTGAGATATAATTTACATACCATAAAATTCACCATTTTAAAAAGTACAATTCAGTGGTTTTTAATGTATTCACAAGCTTGTGCAACCATGACCACTTTCTAATGCCATAACATCCTCATCATCCCAAAAGAGACCCTATATCCATTAGCTGTCACTTGCAATATCACCTCTCCTCGGCCCCTGGTAACCACTAATGTTCTTTCTCCATGAATTTACTGGACTAATTAAAATCTTTAATTTTTTTTTTTAATTAGAGAAGTGATAGGTTTACAGTAAAATCATGCAGAAAATAGAGTTCCCATAAACACTCCTCCCCCACATGTAGTTATCCCTATTATCAATACTTTGCATTACTGTGGTACTTTTGTTACAACTGATAGAATAATATTAATATAATTATACTATTAACTATATATAGTTCATACTTTATATGATATACTATTTGTGTTGTATAGTCCTGTGATTTTTAAAAAAATTTCTACTCAATTAACATATACAACCCCCAATTTCCCCCTTTTAAACATTAAATTATCATATTTGGTGGTGATAATTACATTCACAAGGTTGTGCTACCATCATCATTATCTATTACCAAAACTTTTACATCACCCTAAACAGAAACTCTGTACCAATTGAGCATTACTCCCTATTTCTTACCCCCACACCTGGTAAATTGTAGTCTAGTTTCTGACTCTACAAATTTGCTTATTCTAATTATATTATATCAGTGAGATCATACAATATTTGTCTTTTTGTGTCTGGCTTATTTCACATAATATGATGTCTTCAAGTTTCAACCATGCTGTCACATGTATCAAAATTTCATTTCTTTTTAAAGTTGAATATATTCCATAGTGTATATATATCACATTTTCTTTAGCCATACATCTGTTGATGGGCACTTGGGTTGCTTCCAGCTTTTGGCAATTGTGAATAATGCCACTATGGACATTGGTGTGTTTAAGTCCCTACTTTCAGTAATTCTGTATCTAACTTTCTGAGGAACCACCAAACATTTTCCACAGTGGCTGCTCCATTTTACATTCCCACCAACAATGAATGAGTGTTCCTATATCTCACATCCTCTCTAACACTTGTTACTTTCCATTTATTGAAAAATATTCATTCTAGTAGGTGTGAAATGGTAATTCATTATGGTATTGATTTGCATTTCCTGAATGGCTAATGAGGTTGAGTATCTTTTCATGTACGTATTGGCCATTTGCATATCTTCTTTGGAGGAATGTCTATTCAAATCTTTTGCCCATATTTTAATTGGGTTGTTTGTCTTTTAGTTGTTGAGTTGTACGATTTCTTTGTATGTTCTGGATATTAAACTGTTCTTGGATATGTGGTTTCTTGAATATTTTCTCCCATTTTGTAGGTTATATTTTTACTTCCATGAATAAAGTCCTTTGAGGCACAAGTTTTTAATTCTGATGAAGTCCTATTTATCTATTTATCTTTTTTGTTGTACAACCTAAGAAATCAATGCCTAACGCAGGTCCTGAAGATATTTCACTGTTTTCTTCTAGGACGCTTATAGTTTTGTTTCTCACATTTAGGTCTTAGACAGATTTTGAATTCATTTTTGTATATGGTATGAGGTAGGGGTCCACCTTCATTCTTTTGTATATGGATATCCAGTTTTCACAGCACCAGTTACTGAAGAGATTATACTTTCCCCAATCAGAGGACTCAGCAACTTTGTCAAAGATCAATTGGGAAATAAATGTTACAGGAAGATGGTGTTGAACTAACAAGCAGAGCTGAATGCTCACACAAAAACATAGAAAGAGCCAAAAGCTATCCAAGGGTCAGCAGACCAGGATAGTGCTACACAACTCTCAGGAGGGAGAGGGACAGAGACAAGAAGCCAAAACAACAAACATGAGTTACCAAGCCCCTGCGGCGGCCAGAAAGGGGTCCCCACCGCCAACCCCAAGATATTAAGCTGGGGTAAAACCCCTGGCTCATTGCAGCCAACTGAGAGGGGAACATACATCTTTGTTCCTGTCAGCTGTTTTAAGGGAAAAGCGAGGGGGAGTCAGGGTACTTTCCTTCAGTGAATTTGGCCAGCAGAGCCTGCTTTGAATCTCTGCTCTGAAGATTCAACCAAGGAACACAGGAAAGCCCAGACTGAAACACCTCCATGGAAAGGTATGCTGATGAGCGCTATCTGCTGGCCAGTCTGGAAATTGCATGGACAAAAACTTCTCCATTCTCTCTGTATCCAACCCCTGGGAAAAAATCTGTGCCCCATTAGTGAGTCCCTAGCCCGATTTTGATAACTTAGGCCGGGTAATTTTAAAGACTTAGAATAACTTGAACCAAATATCAAAAAAGGAGTGTGAAAACAAAACAAAACAAAAACAATAGGCAAGAGAGAGAAATTGGCCATCAAGGTAAATTCACCAACATATTCAGATGCTTAGACATCAACAAAAAATTACGAGAAATACTAGGAAACAAGAAAGAGATGGCCCAGCCAAAAGAACTAACCAATATCCTGAAGAGATACAGGATTTAAGACAATTAATCAGTGACTATCACACAACTCTCCTAAATCACTTCAAAGAATTTGAAGAAAATTTGACTAACGAAATAAAGAACATTAATAAGACACTGGGTAAGGATAAAGAATAATTTGAAAGCCTGTAAAGAAAAGTAACAGACCTTATGGGAATGAAAGACACAAAGGATGAGACTGAAAATACAATAGATTGGGAAGCAGATGTGGCTTAAGCAGTTGGGCACCCGCCTACCACAAGGGAGGTACTGGGTTTGGTTCCCTATGCCCCCTAAAGAAGATGAGCAAGACAGCAAGCTGATGCGATGGGCTGGCACAGAAAGCTGACGCAACAAGATGACGCAATGAGAACACAACAAGGAAATGCAATGAGGAGACACAATGAAAGACACAAAAAGCAGGGAGTGGATGTGGCTCAAGCAATTGAGCAATTCCCTCACACATGGGAGGTCCTGGGTTTGGTTCCCAGTGCCTCCTACAAAGAAGACAAGCAGACACAGAGATCAGACAATGAGTGCAAAGAACAAGAAGTGGGGAGAAATAAATAAATCTTTTTAAAAAATACATTAGAGGCATATAAGAGCAGATTTTAATTGCTCAAAGACAGAATTAGTGATTTCAAAGACAGAACATCTGAACTGGAAAAACAGGAGAAGAGAAAGAGAAAAGAATGGAAAAATTGGAACAGAGTCTCTGGGAATTAAATGACAAAGTGAAATGCACAAACATTCACATTATCGGTGACCCAGAAGGACAAGGGAATGGAAAAGGGGCAGAAAGAATATTTGAGGAAATAATAACTGAAAACTTCCCAACTCTTATGAAAGACATGAATATCAATATCCAAGAAGGACAATATTTATTCTTTATTAAAGAATAAATCCGAATAGACCTGCCCTAAGACACCTACTATTCAGAATGACAAATATCAGAGACAGAGGAATCTGAAAGCAGCAAGAGGAAAGCAAAGCATCACATACAAGGGAAACTTGATAAGATTAAGTGCTGACCTCTCATCAGAAACCATGGAGGTGAGAAGAAAGTGGTATGATGTATTTAAGGTACTCAAAGAGAAAAACTTCCAGCCAAGAATTCTGTATCCGGCAAAACTGTCCTTCAAAAATGAGAGTCCATTCAAAGTCTTCACAGACAAACAAAAACTGATACAATATGCTAGACCAGAATTACAAGAAATACTAAAGGGAGTGCTGCAACCTGAAAGGAAAACACAAGGACAAAAGATGTGGAGAAGAGTTTTGAAATGAAGATTATTAGGAAGGGTAAACTAAAGGATGAGAAGACAGACAATAGGATATGACAAAAGAAAGGTGAAGGATAAAATGGATGAAGTAAGTAATGCCTTTACAATAACAACACTGAATGTTAATGGATTGAACTCCTCAAACAAAAGACATAGACCGATAGAATGGATAAAAAAATATGAGCTATCTATATGTTGTCTACAAGAGACCAACCTCAGATGTAAGAGCACAACCAGGTTAAAAGTGAAAGGTTGGAAAAAGGTATTGTATGCAAATAGTAAACAAAACAGAGCTGGAGTAGTGAAACAAATATTGGACAAAATAGATTTCAAATGCAAAACTGTTATAAGGGATGAAGAAGGTCATTATATATTAATAAAACAGACAATTTACCAAGAAGAAATAACTACACTAAATATTTACGCACCTAACCTGAGTGCCTCAAGATATATGAGGTACACACCGGCAAAACTGAAGGGAGAAATAGATGTCTCTACAATAATAGTTGAAGTTGGAGACTTCAATACACCACTCTCAGTATTGGATAGAACATCTGGACAGAGGATAAATAAAGAAACAGAGAACTTGAATACTATTAAAAATGAACTAGACCTAACAGATATCTATACAGCATTGCACCCCAAAACAGTAGGATATATTTTCTTTTCAAGTGCTCATGAATCCTTCTCCAAGATAGACCATATGTTGGGTCACAAGACAAGTCTCAATAAATTTAAAAAGATTGAAATTATACAAAACACTTTCTCTGATCATAATGGAATGAAGTAGAAATCAATAATGGATGGGAAAAGGGAAAATTCATAAATATATGGTGATTAAATAACACACTCTAAAATAATCAGTGGGTCAAAAAGGAAATTGCAAGAGAATTCAGCAAATATCTTGAGACAAATAAAAATGAGAACAAAACGTATCAAAACCTATGGGACAATGCAAAGGCAGTGATGAGAGGGAAATTTACAGCCCTTAATGCTTACATGAAAAAAAGAAGAAAGAGCAAAAATTGAAGCTCTAACTGCACTTCTGGAGGAACTAGAAAAAGAATAGAAAAATAATCCCAAACCAAGTCGAAGGAAAGAAACAGTAAAGATCAGAGCAGAAATAAATGAAATTGAGAGCAAAAAAAACCAATAGAATCAACAAAACCAAAAGTTGGTTCTTTAAGATCAACAAAATTGAAAAACCCTTAGCTAGACTGACACACACAAAAAAGAGAGAAGATGCAAATAAATAAAATCAGACATGGAAGGGGGAACATTACCACTGACCCTGCAGAAATAAAAGAGATCCTAAGAAATAAAAGAGATCCTAAGAGGATACTATGAACAACTGTATGCCAAAAAACTAGACAATGTAGAGGAGATGGACAGATTCCTAGAAACACACAAACCATCTACACTGACCGAGAAAAAATAGAAGACCTCAACAAACCAATCACAAGTGAAGAGATTGAAACAATCACCAAAAACCTCTCAAAGATGAAAAGCCTAGGAACAGATGGCTTCACAGGTGAATTTTACCAATCTTTCAAAGATGATCTAATATCAATCTTTCTCAACCTCTTCCAAAAAATTGAACAAGAAAGAACACTACCAAACTCATTCTATGAAGCCAACATCACCCTAATACCAAAACCAGATAAAGATACTACCAAAAAATTAAAAAAAATAAAATAAATAAAATAAAATTACAGACCAATATCTCTAATGAATATAGATGCAAAAATCCTCAACAAAATATTTGCATACAGAATCCAAACGCACATTAAAAGAATTATACACCACAATCAAGTGGGTTTTATCCCAGGTATACAAGAGTGTTGCAGCACAAGAAAATCAAATAGTGTAATAAGCCACATTGATAAACTGAAGAAGAAAAATCACATGATCCTCTCAATTGATGCAGAAAAGGCATTTGACAAAATACAGCACCCTTTCTTGAAAAAAACACTCCAAAAGAAAGAAATAGAAGGAAGCTTTCTCAACATGGTAAAGTGCATATATGAAAAACCTACAGCTAGCATAGTACTCAATGGTGAAAAACTGAAAGCTTTCCCACTGAGATCAGGAACAAGACAAGGATGCCCACTGACACCACTGTTATTCAATATTGTGCTAGAGGTTCTAGCTAGAGCAATTCAGCTAGATAAAGAAATAAAAGGCACCCAAGTAATTAAGGAAGAAGTAAAACTTTCACTATTCGCTGATGATATGATCCTATATCTAGAATCTCCTGAAAAAATCCACAATAAAGCTACTAGAACTAATAAAGGAGTTCAGCAAAGTGGCTGGATACAAGATAAATACACAAAAATTAATAGCATTTCTATACATTACTGATGTGCAATCTGAGGAGGAAATCAGAAAAAAAAAATCCGTTTATAATAGTGATGAAAACAATCAAATATTTAGGAATAAACTGAAACAAGGACATAAAGGACCTGTATTCAGAAAACTACAAAACATTGCTAAAAGAAACTGAGGAAGACAAATAAATGGAAGGACATTCCGTGTTAATGGGTTAGAAGACTAAATATCATTAAGATGTCAATTCTACCCAAACTGATTTACAGATTCAATGCAATCCCAATAAAAATCCCAACAGCCTTTTTTGCAAAAGTGGAAAAACCAATTAAATTTATTTTTAAGGGTTAGGGCCCCCGAATAACCAAAAAAGATCTTTAAAAAAAATAATGAAGTTAGAGGACTCTCACTTCCTTACTTTAAAGCATATTACCTAGCTACAGTGGTAAAAACAGCATGGTACTGGCAGACCATGCCAGACTGATTGACCAATGGAACTGAATCAAGAACTCAAAAATAGACCCTCACATCTACATTGAAGTGATTTCTGACAAGGCGGTTAAGCCCTCCCAGCTGGGCCAGAAGAGTCTATTCAACAAATGGTGATGGGAAAACTGGATATCCTTTGTATTAGTCAGCCAAAGGGGTGCTGATGCAAAGTATCAGAAATCTGTTTGATTTTATAGAGTATTATTTGGGGTAGAAGTTTACAGTTACAAGGCTGTAAAGAGTCCAACCCTAGGTACCCTAAGAGGTACTTTTTCACCAAAATCTGTTGCCATATGTTGAAACAAGATGGTGGGCAATGTCTGCAAGGGCTCACCCTTCCTCTTTCCTCTTAAGGCTCCATGGTCCCAGTTCCTTCCAATCTCAACTGTAGGCTGGAGGGCTGTTCTCTCTTCCCAGGGCTTTCTCAGCGCTGCAAACTAGCAGGCGAATAGCTCATCTCTCTGCCGTGTCTATGGAGCTGTCTCTCTTTCTCTGTGTGTCTTCCCTGTGTATCTACTTCTGTGGCTTCCTTGAGTGAATGTCCATTTATATAGCCCACAAAGGGGGTGGGGACTCAAACTGAATTGCCCTACTGACATGGTTGAATCAAAGCCCTATCTTAATATATTTTAATCAAAGCCATCTCAGATGAATCTAATATAATCAAAGGGTATCACGCCCAAAGGAACAGACCTGTTTACAAACATAATCAAATATCTTTTTTGGAATTCATAAATAATATCAAACTACTATATCCATATCCAAAAGAAAGAAAGAAGACCCCTATTTCACACCTCATACAAAAATTAACTCAAAATGGATCAAGGACCTAAATATAAAAGTAACAACCATAAAACTCCTAGAAGAAAATGTGGGAAAACATCTTCAAGATCTTGTGGTAGGTGGTAGTTTCTTAAACCTTACACCCAAAGCACAAGCAAGAATGGATAAACAAATTGTGGTCTATACACAACATGGAATATTATGCAGCAGTAAGAAGAAATGAAGTCGTGAAGCATATGACGACATGGGTGAACCTGAAGGACATTATGTTGAGTG